>JAIUZE010027747.1:0-21641 GCA_022085475.1 Heliosperma pusillum | reverse complement strand
CCGCCGTAACTTGCTGAAGTCTAGCTTCTAACTCGGCCTCAAGTTGAGCCCTTGTTCTTTTCCGAGGTGGTTGTTGAGCCATGGTGATTTTCGTTAGATTCAATGGAAAGAGGGAAAAATTGGGTTTTTGAGGTGGGGGATGATTTTGGGTGAAGTTGTGGGTTAATTAGTGGGTGGAATGTTGGAGTGGTGGAGTTTTGTTGAGCTTTTAGTGAGTTTTTGTGAGGTTTTTGTGGAGATTTGAAGGAAGAAGGAGAAAGAAGGAAAGAAGAATGAAGAAGAATGGAGAAAAAGAAGGGGTTTCACGAGTGATATAAGGCTCTCGGGTGAGTTCTGGGCCGGTCCAGGCACCGGCCGCCGGTCGACCGGCCTGGAGCCCAAGTCAAATTTTTGATTTTTTTGGTTTTTTGGTTTTGCTCGTGTTCAGGTATCCCAGGCCGGTCGGCACCCCGGCTGCCGGTCGACCGGCCTGGAACTCAGTTCAAAATATGCAATCTTCAGATTTTCAGTTATACGCGCTCTGGGCCGGTCGGCAGACCGGCCGCCGGTCAACCGGCACAGAATACGGCTCGAAAATTCCCAAAAATACTTCTCTTATGATAATGTGCTCCAGGCCGGTTGGCACCCCGGCTGCCGGTCGACCGGCCTGGAACACCTGCACTTCGATTTTCAAACTTCAAAATTCACCTTCTGGAGTGCTCTGGGCCGGTCGGCACCCCGGCTGCCGGTCGACCGGCCTGGAGCACTTTTCTCGTCTTCAAATTCTCAACAAATCCCCTAAGAAACCCAAGTCACCAACAATATCCACCCAACCAACATAATCCCAATGATACGGTTTCAAACCAAACCCGACTACAAGTGTTTCAAACCGTCCTAAAACTTCTTCCTAAAGACGAAAAACCCGAGTACACAAATCCAAATCTTCACAACTACTCCTAATATGCATGCTATATACAAAAAATTGGTGGTTGTTGAGGGACTCCACCAAACCTATCAAATCACAAGAGTTTACAAACAAGACTCCTCCTCGGGAAGTGGATCCCCAAGGAAGAGTACTTCCACCGTTCCTTTTTCATCGCCATCAAAATATCTTTTCACTCGATGCCCATTGACCTTGAAATTACCACCTTCTTCGCTCCAAAGTTCAAAAGCTCCATGTGGTGAAATGTCGATAACTTTGAAAGGACCCGACCATCTAGAGCGTAGCTTTCCCGGAAACAACTTGACTCTAGAATTATAGAGTAAGACTTGGTCACCCACTTTTACATCTTTATCAACCATTTGGCATCATGCCATTTCTTTGTTTGCTCCTTGTAGATCTTTGAGCTCTCGTAGGCATCAAGTCTTAGCTCTTCAAGTTCATTCATTTGGAGAAATCGTAGCTCTCCGGCCATATCAATATCAAAGTTCATCTCCTTTAAGGCCCACCATGCCTTGTGCTCCAACTCGATTGGCAAGTGACAAGCTTTTCCATAAACAAGCTTGTAGGGAGTTGTGCCGAGTGGAGTTTTGAAAGCGGTGCGAAGGGCCCATAGAACATCCGGAAGCTTTTGAGACCAATCCTTCCTACCTTTGCTTGTAGTCTTCTCCAAGATGGCTTTTATTTGACGGTTTGAGACCTCTACTTGCCCACTAGTTTGAGGGTGGTAGGCAAGAGCGGTCTTATGAGTGACACCATGGGAAGAAAGTAAGAACTTGAAAGTGCTCTTCCTAAAGTGCGAACCCCCGTCGCTAATCACCACCCTTGGGGTCCCAAATCTCGGAAATATAGTGTTCTTGAAGAGCTTGATAACAACCTTAGCATCATTTGTTGGGGTGGCGACGGCTTCAATCCACTTGGACACATAGTCCACCGCTACCAAAATGTACTCATTCCCGCAAGAGTTGGGAAATGGTCCCATGAAATCAACTCCCCAACAATCAAAAAGCTCAATCTCAAGAATGTTTTGAAGGGGCATCTCATTCCTTTGACTAATATTCCCCGTTCTTTGGCACCGATCACAAGATTTGACAAAGTAGTGGATATCCTTGAACATAGATGGCCAATAGAAACCACCTTGTAACACCTTTGCAATGGTGCGAGATGTACCAAGGTGGCCCCCATAGGCCGAGTTGTGAATTCTATCAACTATCTCCATACCTTCTTCTCTAGGAACACATCTTCGAAACATGCCATCACCACACTTGCGAAAAAGATGTGGGTCATTCCAAAAATAGCGTTTTGAGTCATGCTTCAACTTCCTCCTAGCCCTAGCATCCAACTCCTCCGGAATGAACCCACTCACAATCAAATTTGCCAAGTCCGCAAACCATGGTGATTTACCACCTATCATCATCAAACTATCTTCTCTCAACCACTCATTGATCGGGCCACTCTCATCCTTCAACCCATGATCTTCGGTAGTCAATCTAGATAGGTGGTCGGCAACAACATTCTCCGACCCCGCCTTGTCTTTAATTTCCAAGTCAAACTCTTGAAGTAAAAGAATCCACCTCAAGAGCCTTGGCTTTGCATCCTTTTTCACTAACAATTGCCTCAAAGCGGAGTGATCCGAGTATACCACAACCTTAGCACCAACAAAGTATTGCCGGAACTTTTCCACGGCATGAACAATAGCTAGCATCTCCTTTTCCGTCGTAGAGTAGTTGACTTGGGCTTGATCAAGAGTTTTGCTTGTGTAGTAGATTACATGGTGCTTCTTATCCACAACTTGGCCAAGCACCGCCCCGACCGCATAATCGGAGGCGTCGCACATAACTTCGAAGGGAAGGCTCCAATCCGGTGATCGGATTATGGGAGCCGTCACAAGAGCCTCCTTCAACCTACAAAAAGCACTCAAGCAAAATTCATCAAATACAAATGGTGTGTCTTTGAGAAGAAGAGAAGTTAAAGGCTTGGCTATTTTTGAAAAATCTTTGATGAAACGTCGGTAAAAGCCCGCATGGCCTAGAAAGCTTCTCACTCCCTTCACATTAGTAGGGGGTGACAAGTTTTCTATTACCGAAACCTTAGCCATATCAACTTCTATGCCTCTCTTAGACACGATGTGCCCAAGCACAACCCCCTCCTCCACCATAAAGTGGCATTTCTCCCAATTGAGGACGAGGTTGTGCTCCTCACATCTTTGCAAAACATGAGACAAATTCACAAGTCCAAGATCAAATGAGTCTCCATGGACACTAAAGTCGTCCATGAAGACCTCCATACTCTTCTCAAGAAAATCGGCAAAAATAGCCGTCATACACCGTTGGAAAGTCCCCGGAGCATTACAAAGCCCAAAGGGCATCCTCCTATAAGCATAAAATCCTATGGGACAAGTGAATGTGGTTTTCTCTTGGTCTTCCGGGTGTATGGGGATTTGGAAAAACCCGGAATAACCATCTAGAAATGACTAGTAAGAATGCCCCGCCAACCTTTCAAGCATTTGGTCAATAAAGGGGATGGGGTAGTGGTCTTTGAGGGTGGCGGCATTTAATTTGCGATAGTCAATGCACATCCACCACCCGGTCACGGGTCTAGAAGCTAAGAGAGTCCCATCCTCTTGTTCCACCATAGTTACCCCTCCTTTCTTGGGCACTACATGGACGGGACTCACCCAAGAGCTATCGGTTATTTGGTAAATTATCCCGGCCTCTAGCAACTTCATCCCCTCACTTTTTACCACTTCCGCCATCTTAGGGTTCAACCTACGTAGCCCATCTACCTTAGGTTTGCTACCCTCCTCCAAGACAATCCTATGCATGCAAAGATTGGGACTTAACCCTTTGATATCATCAATGCTATATCCAAGTGAACCCCTATGAGTTTTCAAGACTTTCAAAAGTTCAAGTTCTTGGCCTTCACTCAAATTAGCATTAATGATAACAGGATAAGTTTCTCCCTCACCTAAAAAAGAGTACTTAAGTGAGGGAGGTAAGGGCTTAAGTTGTACCTTTGGAGGGAGAAGGCCCTCCACCTTCTTCATTAGCTCATCATCTACCTCGTGGTCATCCCCCATCTCCTCATCATGGAGTGCCACTTGTAGAGCTTCTTCTTCATACTTCTCCTCTTCATGCACCTTCTCAACCACTTCTTCAATGACTTCTACCGAGCATGCTTTGTGAAACATTGGTCCCTTCACGAGATGTGGAAGATTAAATTCAAGGGTTTCGTTTCCCACCCTAAAGGTTAGCCGCCCGTCCCTCACATCAATGAGGACTCCTCCGGTAGCCAAAAAGGGCCTACCGAGGATAATGGGAGGGTGGCTATCCTCCGGGATATCTAGGACAACGAAATCCGTGGGGATCAAAAATTTGCCAACTTTAACGGGTACGTCCTCAAGCACACCCAAAGGTTGCTTGACGGACCTATCCGCTAGTTGTAGAGTCATAGAAGTGTGGGTTAAACTTTCAAGTCCAATTCGTTTAGCAATAGTTAAGGGAATGACACTTACACTTGCACCATTGTCACATAATGCCCTTGAAATCATGACTCCCCCCCACAACACAAGGGATAGAGAAACTTCCGGGGTCCCCAAGTTTTTTTGGCATTTTAAAAGAGTTAGGATTAATGAGGAGAGCACTACACTCCGCCTCCATAATCATAACATCTTGGGTACCCAAAGTCCTCTTGTGAGTCAAGATGTCCTTTAGAAATTTTGAGTATGTGGGCATGTTTAGTATAACATCGGTGAAAGGTAAGGTCACTTCAAGTCCCTCAAGCATTTTTCTAAATTGGGTGAACTTGAAGTTTTCCGTAGTTTTCAAAGCTCTAGAGGGGTAGGGGATATCGGAAACAACAAGTGGAGTACTAAAAGATACCTTTGGCATGGGAGTTTTCTTGGTTACCTTAGCTTTTGCTATTGGTTGTACCTCTACTCCGTCATCATTGACATCCTTGTTCATCTTCTCTTCATAAGGCATAATTTCGACATACCCATCCTCTCCCTCTTTGGTTTGATCATTTTCACCCTTGCCATCATCTTTTGACTCCAAGGTGGGAGTCAAAAAGGGCTCTTCAAGTTCTTCTCCTTCCTCAACATGCTCATCATTTGGAATCTCATCATTCATCATATCCATGTAGGGGTTATCAAGCACTAGTCCACTGCTTAAAGTCACCGCACATGCATGGTGGCTTGATGAAGCATCCTTGGAGCTTTTCCCTTGAGCAAGTAGACCTCCCGGAGGCCTTTGAGGATTGTTCAAAGCTTGAGAAGCTAACCTAGCTTCCAATTCTCTCACCTCCTTTTTGTGAGCATTGGTGACATTTTGCAAAGCCAAATTGTTTTGGATTTCCATGTTTTTGACTAATTGCAAAACTTCACTTATTGAAGGATCACTCTCTTGGTGGGGTTGATTTGTCAAGGGAAGGGCAAAAGCATAGTCATTCAGACTACTCGACCCTTGGTTGTTGTTTATTTGATTGTTCAAGCTTCCTTGTTGGTTGTTGTTAAAATTCCCTTGTTGCCCCCTTGAACATTGATTGTTGAAATTTGACCCTTGGTTGTTGTTGAAATTTGGCCCTTGGCCTTGGAAAGATTGATCGGGAACCCCTTGACTTGCTTGATTGTTTTGATTGCCTTGGTAAAAATTACCTTGGCCTTTATTGTTGAAGTTTTGGTTCCCTTGATTTTGATTCCAATTTCCTTGACCTTGATTCCAATTACCTTGGTTTTGGAAGTTACCTTGGTTATTGTAACCTTGATCATTGAAGTGTTGATTTTGGAATTGGTTGGATCCTTGACCTTGTTGAGAGTTGTTGAAATGATTGTTATAGTTTCCTCTAGAAAATTGACCTCGTCCTCTAGGTTGGGAAAAACCCGGAGGGTTGGAAGGTTGAGTTTGTGTGTGTTGAGGGTTTAAGACATTTTGGCTTTTGTAACTCATGTTTGGGTGAAATTTTGAGCTTGGATGATAGAAATTTGAATTTGGGTTGTAAGCTCCTTGATTTTGGAATTGAGGCCCTGAGGGCCGTGGGTTGTTGTTGACTCCTTGAAAAGCATTCACATGTTGGTAGTCATTTCCTCCTTCATTGCTATAAGAAAAATTGTTCCCACAAACTTCAAAGGTGTGTCCATATCCATTGCAAATTTTACAAGTGGGGGTTTGATAAGCTTCCACCATAGGAGGTGCATAAGACCCACTAGCTTCATTCACATGATGGCCTTGACTTTGATTTTGAGCTTTTTGAAGCTCGGCAAAACCCTTAGTAAAAGTTTGTGTGAGCAAAGCAATCTTGGCATTGGTATCCCCGGCAACGGCGCCATTTGATGAGCGATTTGTCGCGTACCGCTCAAGCAAAACAATTTATGAAACCCAACTAATGCGATAGCGGAAGTCGGGGTCGAACCACAAGGATGGTGGGGTCAACTACTAGTTCGATTGAATCCTATTCTAGCCTAAAATATGACGGATTGGAAAGTTAACTAAAAACTAGGAAAAACAAGCAATCGCTAAGTAATAAAGACGAAAAACAATTAAGGGAAAGACTAGGGTGAAGGGTTCACCTTA
The DNA here is from genome assembly GCA_022085475.1 of Heliosperma pusillum. Taxonomy (NCBI): domain Eukaryota; kingdom Viridiplantae; phylum Streptophyta; class Magnoliopsida; order Caryophyllales; family Caryophyllaceae; genus Heliosperma; species Heliosperma pusillum. The sequence goes on along the minus strand of JAIUZE010027747.1, from coordinate 15,152 downwards.
GGGGGATTAATGGGTTAGTCGGGTAACTAGCAAATGGGTAAATAATTCGAGTAAAATCGATTGATAATGTCTCAACAATCGATAATCATCAACAAAGCCATCGCATTTGTCTCAAATCACCCATATAAACGCTTAGTCTAATCGTCTCTACCACCGTCGCTTAAGAGAAAATCAAACCATGGTTGATAAAATGGCAACTTTCGTTCACACATTTCATCAAACACTTGGTGTTCATATGGGCAATACCCAAATCATTTACCATAAACTTACTAATTAACCAACCTAATACCCCACATGATCCACCCTTAGGCTCCCCCTAAACCCTAGAGGAGAATCTACTCACACATGGTAAAGGGAATCAAAGCACTAAAGGGAAGGGGGAGTTCAATCAACATTATGCTATGAGAAGAATAATGATAACAATCAAAAGATGAACAATAAACTAGAAATGGAAATTAATTGCATAAACAATAAAAAAGATGAGAAATTTATACCAAACAAAACTTATATTGATGAATATGGGGGAATGTCTTCACCCAAGTCTTCAATACAAACCCCAAAACTGAAATGAAAGACTAGATTCAACAACTAGAAATGAGAAACTAAACTAGATTAGGGAAATATTAGGAGAGTAATTAGGGACTAATTTAGGTTACAAACTTCTAGGGTTTTGTGCTAAGAGGAATGTAAAAACTGACTGCTTACAAAATAATAGGGGGGGTATATATAGGTATCTCGAAATTAAGGAAGAAATTAGAAGAAGAGGCGGATTTTGCGATGTTGCGTTCCCGGCCGGTCGACCGGCCGCCGGGCCTCTGACCGGCCTGGGGCACATCAGTTACTTAAGGAACTCCGTCTTCTATTTCCTCAAAATTTCACTAAGTATGGAAAAATGGGGGTCTGGGCCGGTCGACCGGCCGCCGGTCCCCAACCGGCCTGGAGCACCAATTGACTCTCAATGGCTTCTGATGTAGGTGTAGGCCGGGTAGTCGACCGGCCGCCGGTAGGCCGGCCGACGCTACCTGGGTCTTTTCTTCACTTTTCAGCTTCTTTCATTTGTAGAGTGGTGGTCTGGGCCGGTTGGCCGGCCGCCGGTCTGGGGACCGGCCTGGACCACCTGATGACTCAATTCTTCCCTTCTTCATCTCATCTTCGAATCCCGACTCATGCAAGACCCTATTGCTCCGATTTCTTCATTTCCGCCTTAATTCCTACAAATTAAGACCGACATTTATAGTACGGGAAATCGGGAAGCAAATGCAATCAAGGGCACGCAAATCCGTGTAAACGGACCAAAATGGGGACGAAAATGAGGGAAAAATGTGACTAATTAAATGCTTATCAATGTGATTATTTGAGAAAATAATCATATTGATGCCTTATTAAATGACTAAAAGGTTAGTCGGTGTTTTTGACTAAAAGGTTAGTCAATGTGATGATGATATGATTATTTAATAATGATTAAATAAAGTTAGCTGAGACGAATTAACTGTAATTCGTAAAATTGAATATAAAATGTTATATTTAACTGTTATAATTAATTGGCAAATTATAAATATACGGATATTTATAATTAATGTTGTATTATAATGTCGGTCCTTGACAAATGACGATTATAATATATTACATTATATTGGAAGCTAAAATGACCGGAAAAAGTGTCCAGATACACTCGGGTTTTTCCGGTCAATGGGTAGTTATTTGAGGAGACTAAATCTCCTCATAAATTACCTAGGTGTGCCGTGAGAGAAAAGGGGGGGGGGGGGGGAAAGAAAATTCTAACCTAATTTTCTACTCTCTCTCAATTGTGCCTCCATCACTCAAAATCACAAAAACCTAAAAGTTAACTGTAACTTTTAATCATCTTTCTAGCAAAAGGAAGGGCATATCTCGATCTATCTTGGGTGAGACGATTAGGAGGATATCTACTTTGATATCTGTGCTTAGGCCGAATTTTGCTAGGACCAAAGGTTAAATTCGCTTTCTCTATATTTTATATCGTTTTCGTATTAATGACTTGCAATTCATATTATATAATTTTGTTATAATCCTAATTTCTAAGGGGATGTAAACAGTTATTTCCCACAAAAAGTTGATAATATTATTAGGAAAATAATTAATTTAAAAAATATAATCTAAATTTAAGAGTTTAACCATAACTTGGAAAGTATATGTATGAATATGATGTTGAAAAGTTGATAATATTAAAATTCAATCTTTATATAATAATATATTTTATTTAATATTTAATTAGCCTAATAAAATTATGTGTAAGGTAGTTTTATCAATTAAAAATAAAATAGTGTTTTGAAATAGTTGGAGACTCTCTCGTTGTCTGAAAAAAGCTTCCTTTAATAATATACTAGATAGATTTCATGCCCGTGCAATGCACGGGGCAACGTTAATGTCTTTTTCATAACTTTCCTATAACCGTCAACTTATAAAAATAAACTTTCGAAATAGATTTATCACAATTACATTATTTTTCAATGTGGGACTAATAACACATTAAGTAGTTTATCATCAAAATTATTATTTATGATATTTTTCTAAATAAATTTTTAATGATGTAAAATTCACTATTGTGACGATTATAATACAAATGTTTAAGAATTCTCCAACACAATACTTTAGAGACTTAAAAAATTGTGTACACCACTTGAATATAATATAGGAAATGTAAATTGAGATAAATAAAATATTTTTCACTTTATTTTTTAATGATATTTTCCTAAATTAGTTTTTTATAATGTAAGTTTCACTTATGTAGATACAAATTTTTAAGAGCTCTCTAAGACAATATTTGAGTCTATTGTGTAGAATAGTACCAGAAAGTGTGAAAAAAAAATTGTTTTCATGGTCGCAAGTTCGCAACTATATACTACTTTGTTTGATGCGTGTTATATCCATGTATATATATGAGATTGATGTGTTAAACAACTAACTGCAAATCTATTATTTTATCTAGGAGTTTGGCTTACATTATTCATTATTTCTTCCCCTAAATTAATTAGGAAAAAAAAAGGTAATGCATGCATGCAATGTTTTTCTCACAAATCGTTCGGTTACAAAGATTGTTCTATCACATGCATTTATGTCTAGCTTCGTAGTAAATCATTTTGAAAGTAACTTGTAGACGAAAGATGTTAGCCAATTTTTCAACTGAAAGTCGAGTTACCTCTATCAACCAAATTTTGTGCTTGTATAGCTCTTACTTATAGATAGAGGTAGCTTAATTATCGTCCTAGCATAGATTAAAAATTAATCTAATAAATTCAATTTTTTAATCTTTTTTGTGACTAATAAATAAATAAATTTGTGTAAACGAATATTTGTTCAGGTATGAACATAATCTACATATCAGAAAGTCTAAATAATAATAAAAAAAAACAAAGTGCAATCAATATAAACCAAGTGGTCTCTCAATAACGTAGTGAGAGTTCGTCTCATTAAAACTTTTGTGTAATCACAATCCTCATTCTAAAATAATTTGTCGATTATTTTATCGTAAACTAACCTTTGCTACCTATGTATCGTTGCAAGTTGGTCATTATCAATTTAAGGCTATAATATAAAAGTGAAAATATTAATCAAATTTATACTCGTGTGAGGAAATAGGATTCCAAGTGAACACAACAGTCTTTTGTATACAATTCATATCTACTACTCCTATTATACTCCGTAGTTTTTAATGAACTTATTCCGTTAATCAAGAATAAAATAGGATTATTAATAATTGACATTGATCAAAATAAAATTACCTTGGTGTTGTCCACAAAATCTTATACAATTGAGTTCACGCACACGTTTCACACATACATTAAAAAAGGTTATCAACTTTTAGAACGTCAAAACTCAAAACATTAAAAAGGTATTGTCAAAACCCTACAAAATTACCTTACGACGAAATCAATCTTTCTTAACGCCATGATACCTACAAACGAATAAAAATTGGCTGTTAAATTCAGTCATCAAATAAAAAGATGCACGTATAAATAAACATGCACATATACACAATAACATACGGCGTAATATAAATTTACATGCACATATGTAAAAAAAAAAAGTCAAGTTCTGAATATTGGGGAAACTAATATATATAAAGTACAGATGCACGGGCCTATATGTAATTTTATATTGTATATAACTTTATATAGAATTTAGCAATTAAAATAGATTTAATTGTACAATTAAAAAAGCATTGATATTAAACGTACAAAAAAAATTATAAGAAAATTCAAGGGACTGAAAACTTACCGAATAATTTATTGATCGTTGTATCTTCATCGGAATCATACAGAGTAATATATCTTAACCTACACATAAAATAGATAAGACTTGTTAGAAAATCATTAGTGAATAATTTGATTCAAAGCAAAAACAACGTATTGGTAGACTAATGCTACAATAAGATTTAAACACAATATAAACCGCAAGATTCAAATAAATAAACACAACAAAAGTAAGAAACATAAATAAAAACAATATAACGTGAAGTGGTGATTATTAATTTTTGAATGAAAATACATGTATATATATATAAACATATTAACGTAATAGTGTTTGTTTTGGTTTCTGTACATTAATTTTATCCAATCTAACTTTCATGGTAGAATTTTATAATCTTTAGATTTAATTATATTAATTATATTTTTAGGTGTTGTAGTGCATCACCATTTTTGTGAGAACATGGAAATATGGAAATATGGAATAGTTGTATAGTTGTATATCACATTCCGTATTTTATAGGTTGTAGGATACATCCAATTTTTTATATGCTAATTTTGCATACAATGGAAATACATTAATATATTTATATGGGTATTTTGTATAATTTGGAATGCTGAAGTGTTTTCGAAAAGTTGGAGACTCTGTAATCGCTCGAAAAAAGCTTCCTTTAATAATATAGGTAGATATTAGAGGTGATCGTTTGCGGGCTTGGACGGACATGGGTCGGGCTTATCTTTGAAAAAATGTCCAGCGGGCCTAATATTCCTTGTCCAAGCCCGCTTAAGCGAGCTTACTAAGGTTGTCCATGTCCGCCTAGTTTAAGCTAACGGGCTTGTCCGTGGGCTTGCGGGCTTGAATGTAAAATATATAAAACTAATTTTTTTTTAATAAAACTAAGGCTAAACTAGACTTAACATATATTCCGAATTAACTAAAACATCGCAAACTCAACTTAACATATACAAATTCTACAATTAAACATGATTATTTTGAAGTTACAAGTATCCAAAAAAAGTAACGTTATAAAAAAAATTATAACTACTTACTTTATCACTAATACAAGTTTTATTTCATTTACTCTTGTTGTATATTTTTACTTTATTAGCTTTTTGTTTATATGAAACATAATATTTTAATTTTATATATGTTTAGCGGGCTTCGTGGGCTTGTCCATGGGCTTCTTAATCATGTCCATATCCGCCCACGAAATATAGCGGGGCGAGCTTGGCCCGTCCGTCAAATAATTTTTTTAATTTCTTCTTGTCCAAGCCCGCTTAAGTAGCGGGCCAAACGGGTAGGGCCAAACGGGCCGGCCCGAAGTTGATCAGCTCTAATAGATATATATATATATGTATATATATATATATATATATATATATTTATTGTTACTGCTTCTTAATTTTGTGCCTTAATACTCGTATTACAAATCCGAAAACCCTCACAAAAACAACTCATTTTCCCTTGTTCGTTCACTGTTTTACTGCTGTTAATATCAGCTTTGTTGTTCATCTTTTCTTGAATTTAAATCATCCAAAATTAGTCATAAATCATTTTAAATATGCTGCGTGTTTCTTGCCCTTGTGGCAAATTTATAGGAGTAACTGTAGCTTAAGATTTTGATTATTCAGTATGAACATCATATTTTGCATCGAAGGCAAGTCAGTAAAAATCATGTTAAACGCAACATATATTTTTCTCAAGTTGTGTATCTTATCATTAATCATTGTCGAGTTTATAGTAAGATAGATACATCATATACTTATGCTCTCCGAGTGTCGATTATCACCAGGTGCTGGTAGAGCAATCAGTCGCAACAAAAGAGAGTGTTGATCTCCTAACATCGATGATCACTCTCTGATTAATTTGTTGGTAAGTTCCAATTACGTTAAGATCGTCCGCCGGAGCTCGCTTTGCAGTCATACAATACATACCAGGGTGAGGGACTCCTGGATATGGGAATGCTGGAATCATTTCCGTAGGCTGTACGACTAAATCCGCATTATTCTGAAAATGGAAGGTAATGGCCGGAAAATATACGTTGGCTGAATCTGAAAGCGGCTCCCAACAAGCCTCTAGATTGTATAAATTTTGGTTTTCATATACCCTTAAATTATGGTTATGGAGTTGAACATAATTTGCGATTGCATCTTTTAGAATATCAAACGCACCTGAGACAATGTAGCTCAAGGATGCCCCAGTATCGAACATAGTTCCCCCAGAATTGTCACGTCTTCGTGCAAACAAATTTGATGGTATATTGAGTCGTGTCCCATCGACACTAATACCTTTTAGGCTCACGTAGTAGTACTGACTGTCTAAGACCGGGAGTAATGGAGTGACGGACATAATAGTGGGTCTATTCATATAATTTCCGAACCTAAGGAACATTTGGTTGTAACTACCGTAGTAGTCATTATGGTCTTGGAGACAATAGGTAAAAAGGTCTCCATCTCCGTTGCGTAGTTGTGAAATCAGTGAATTATGGCCTCTACTCATCCCTAACACTCCTGTGATGATATTGTTATGATAATTCGCTGCAACCGCCAAAAGAAAAGTTATAGCGTCCATTTTATAATGGTAAACAAAAGACATGGTAAAAGAAGAGTGACATATTATATGAGAAAGCAGATGTCAACTACCTTAGTTGGTAAAGTCATTAAATGAGGTTCTCATGACCTAGGTTCGAATTTGGTTAGTATCAAAAATGTCCTATGGCTCCGTTTATACAAAATAAAATGTATTCGTGACAGACGTACCTGCAATGAAGTTATATGTATCCCTGGCACAAACAAAATCGAAGTCTTCAAAGGATTTATCACTCAAACCAGGAGACGTAAAAGTGAACGTTTCCTTGGCCCAAATCCCCTTCATCCTCGTTCTATCACCGTATGAAATGTCAGCTTCACAACGGTCTCCCTTCCAACTGCCGGCAGGACAATCATAACGCGTTAAAGGATGATAAGTTTGAGATCTACTTTTTGGGAAAAAAGGGACTTGTTGTTCAAAACAACGTCTACAACCTTCACATTGCGTCCAAATGACATCGCTTCCAGTGTCGAGAGCAAGAAAATTATCGTGGTACGGGTGACCAGCATCTTGAAATTGTCCAATTGAAACATGTACATAGTAGGTGAACAATTGAAGTTGTATTTGAGAAGCCGTAACGTCTTGTTCATGGAATTCGGACACGTTTCGATTAAGTGAAGTTTTTGTAGTAAGGTAATGCATTCTAGAGTCGGACATGGTTATCAATCGATTGAGTCTATCTAAATTACTGAGCTCAGGTTGGTACATTGGTGAATTTGGATTATCAATATGAATCATTTGAAGATGTAAGCCTTCACTTTTTATGTCTGCTTTTGTATACAACATTTGAGCAAGAGTGCATAAGAGAATAACAACTTGTAAAGCTGACAATGTTGGGTTAATTGCCTTACTCATTGTTTTAATAACTCTTATTGATGATTCTATGTGATATTGTACCAAGAAAAAATATATGATTGTATATTATATACAGTTTTATTAGGAGTTATTACGCAATTATGATACATAATTCATACTAATTAGATGCAATAAATTGTGTTAATTAGTGGCTCTTGGTATGTCATAGGTTATTCATGTCTCATTGTATAAATACCCTCTTCTATGATGGAATTGCTTTGATTAATAGAACATAACCACAATATATGGGCTTCAACCATCACCTTAAGGTTTTGGTTGAGATGGTTCATCTATCATGGTATCAGAGGCAGTGTGACCGAATGTCACGAGTTCAAACCCCGGCAGCCCCCAATGTCTCACAAACCAATGAGACATGAATAACCTATGGCATACCAAGAGCCACTAATTAACATAATTTAGTTGGAATTATGTACCATAATTTCCTAATAACTCCTAATAAAACTGTATATAGTAATATCTTAAATACTGTACATGATATAATCTCTTAAATACACCGTTCATTAAATGTTTTAGATAAGACTTCTTAGTATAGAATTTGTCCTAAAAAGGTAAGACTTTTATTTTATATCAGTATATCACTAGTGATTTTCTACCTTAAAAGACTATCGGCAAGTAAGTAAGTAACCCTCCTTCCCCCTCGTAAGGCCTAGCCGAAAGTTTCCGGGAGAGACATGGTGTTACATAAGCATTTAGTTGAGATGGTTTCTTGATGTTAATCATAAAAATAAGTTTCACACTTCAAAATGGATAGCTTAAATCTGACAATTTTGTAGTAACAAACTAACAATCATGCACCCCTAATTAAGAAGAGCATCACTAACAAATTATATATGTATTACAAACATCTCCTTTTATAACGTACTACTACATCTCATTCAACATATCGCCTTTATTTTATGAAAAATATTTTAATAAAATGAAAAGAATTTGTTGAACGAGAGGGAGTAGATAACTCTCAATCTTGTACATTTTGTTACTTGGATATATAATGGGCTTTATTAGCATAATCAAGCCCATATAAAACCCATATCATAACAACTGAAGAAACAACCACAGGCACAGGCCCAAACAACCACAACAACAAAGTCAGACTAATACACAACATTCTACTTCCTACAACTCCCATTATGAACCCTCTTTCGAGCACAATTCTCGTATAAGTCCGACCTATTAACTCACCCGTCGCGTTGATTAAGTAATTAGAGTCCACCAAGTATCCAATTGCTATTGAGCTACACAAGAAGCTAGTGAGTAGGAAAATCAAGACCGACCCGAATTTAAGGACGATGATGCGACCGGATTGTGATCCGAAAAACAGGGTCTCGCTCATAAGGTTGCTTCCCTTGTATGCATTGTTGGCTAAGGCTGCTAATGCCATTGTTATAAGCATTGTTATTGTTGCTGTTAATATGGCTTCCATTAGAGCGTTCCTTAGGCTTTGTACTGCCAACATCTCCTTTTTATCATCACCCTGTTTAATAAATTGGATTATGAAAAATAAAATCCAATCAATTTCTTATAGGATGGTCTCATGTTAACATGAATCGAGACCATTAGTTCACATTAATTGGAAAACACAAATTCACTATCTGTCTTAAGCCTAAGACGTGGCAACTAGTTTGAATAAAACAAAAGCAGAATGTATAAAAAGTAGCAACAAATTTGTCATATATGCACATATGGGATGATACCTGACCCGTCTTACGATAAAAAAAATATAAGACATGCAAGTTCACTCTTCTAATTTCATTTTTGACACTCGATGCAAATTCATAGGTAAGAACTAAGAAGTAAGAAGCGACTTTCTCTATTCCGTTTGATTGTATACGTTCTTTGAAATTTTCCTCACATATTTTGAAAAGCGTATATATAATCAATGAAATGGTTAAAAAAAAGGGAAGAATATAATAACCTGTTTGATACCTTGAAGCCATTGTCTCCTCTTAAGAGTGTTGATTCCAATAATGATAATTGAAGGGTTGTTCTTAAAGTTGTGCCATAAAAATACATGGTATCCTACTGTAAGAAATAGACTCAAAGGTACCAAAATTGTATCCAAATAATTCACTGCTCCCATTTTTTTTTAAACAAGAATTGATTAGTGGGTTACTATCTAGGTGTTCATTTCTTATACTATTATAACAAATAAATTAATTAATTATTAAGTGGAGTCCTAGTCAGGATATATAACAACTTTGTATATTCTTTTATTTCAATGGAAACCAGAACAAATGCACAAAAATATAAGTAATATTCTTATTTCAGACGGAAATGATAAGACGGGATTATGTTGCCATTTTTTGATAAAATGTAACCGCAGCTTATATCAACTTGTTTTCAATAGTGGTTATATTTAAGTGTAAAGTGGTTACAAAATCTCATCTTATTGCTTCATACCAAAATGATTCGTCTGAAACAAGACCTAACAATAAATAGTAATGTTGGGGTGATAGCACGATGCAGGTACATTATAAAAATATCGTATCTAAATGACACATGATAAAATTCACGTGTAGAATTAATTTACCTTAGAAAAACGTAGTTCAAACCCCAGAAATAAAATTAATAATTTGAGCATTGTGATTAGTCTATGTTTTTTACAAGTTTTTTATATTGTTTTTATAACTTTTAAGCATCCTACAGAAATGCAATACGCTGACTAAATGACCATTATGATTTACGAAATGGTGGGTGGTATCACTATTGTGTATGCCTTGCATATCACCAACTTTTGGTATTATAGCCTATGGGTTGCTTTTGCCTTTGCAAACGAAGATTGTCTCTTGAGGATTTTGATAGTTGGCCTTTGAGTAGTGCTGGGAATGGGCCGTGTTTTGGGCCGGCCCGCCGTGCCTAGCCGGGAAGTTGGTCCAGCCCATGCATGATTTTGTGTGCCTTCGGGTCGTGTCGTGCCTGGCTCGAAAACGTAAAACTTGTTGCGGCCCACACCTGGCCCGACCAAAACTCGTGTTGTACCGTACCTAGGCTTCAGGCCGATTCGTGCTTGGCCCGGTTGGCCAGTTTTTGCGTGCTTTATTTTTTCGCCTTTAGGTATTAATAAATGATTATAAAAATAAAATTTGAAGATTGTAAATAAACCGCAAACCCTTCGCCGTTTTCTTGAATACCCAATCAACAAAAGACACGTAAGTAGCTAATAATTGATACGGAGTACTTTTTTTTTCCTATATAATAAGTTTTATATATTTAATATTTGACTAATTATAATTTATAAGTAGAAGATTGTAAGATAAGAGAGAAATGATTGAATTGTTAATGAAATGGTATTTATAGTGTATCAAAAATGAAAAAAAAAAATTTACACACAAAAGTGGCAAATCGGGTCGGGTCGTGCTTGTGTCATTTTTTCGTGCCTAGTCGGGCCGGACTTTTTGGGTTCGTGCCGGGCCGGGCTAAATGTTGGAGCTAGTGTCCTCCACAGTGAGTGCAATAACATAAATAAATCTCTGTAGGTTCACAGGGTATACTTTGTATTGTAATCAGTTGATTAACGTTTATCGATAACGGTTGGCTTGCTAGATAAGTTTGACGTTATTGTCATACAAATGGCGGTGATCAACTGGTCCCTAAAAGTCACACCTAAAGGATGTGTTTGAGAGATGTGATTATTTGAGAAAATAATCATATTGATGCCCTATTATATGACCAAAAGGTTAGTCAGTGTATTTGACTAAAAGGTTAGTCAATGTGATTATGAGAACGATTATTTTTATAACGATTAATAAAAGTAGCTGAGACTAATTAACTGTATTTCGTACATTGAATATAAATGTTTATTTATTGTGTATATAATGTAAGCTAATTAAACATAAACCGTTATAATTAATTGGCAAATTATAAATATACGGATATTTATAATTAATGATGTATTATAATGTCGGTCCTTGACAAACGACGATTATAATATATTACATTATATTGGAAGCTAAAATGACCGAAACAAAGTGTCCAGATACACTCGGGTTTTGGGTCAATGGGTAGTTATTTGAGGAGACTAAATCTCCTCATATAAGACCTATGAGCCGTGAGAAGCAAAGAAAAAGGAGAAGAAAAATTCAGAATTTTATTTTCTAACCTAATTTCTCACTTACTGCCTCCATCATTCACACAGAGACAAAAGTTAACAGTAACTTTTGACAAAACACAAAAACCTTCTTCTCAACAGTGAGATCGTGTAAGAGGTTTACTTTCTAGCAAAAGAAAAGGGTATTTCTCGGAGCATCTTGGGTGCAACGATTAGGAGGATATCTACCTTGATATCTCTGTTCTTTACGCCTATTGCTAGGACCGGAGGTTGATTTCTAAATCTTTTTCTATGTTTTCGTTTATGACTCGATAATCAAATTATTACTTTTCGTTATAATCCTATATTAATTGTATTGTGGTAATACCGATTTCCCACAAGTGGTATCAGAGCATAGGCCACGAAATTGTTTTAATTTGATTTCATAAACCGCAACAGTTTATTCCGCTGTGTGTTTGTCTCGATCGAGGACTTTAGTGTCTCGATCGAGCAGTTTTTGTGAGTTTTTGGTCGATCGAGTATTTGTGTTTGCTCGATCGAGCAGTTTTCTCAACTTTTTGGTCGATCGAGTACTTGTGTTCGCTCGATCGAGCAGTTTTCTCTTTTTTTTTTGGTCGATCGAGTGATGTTTATACTCGATCGAGGTCCCTGTTTGTCGACTAGGAAGAATTAGTCGATCGAGTAAACAGTATACTCGATCGACACGTTTTATTTACGATCGAGAGACTTAATTGGTTAATTTCTTCTCAATCGAGTACTTTACAGAATCGTATTTCCTTTCGCATTCGTTTTCATTTTGATTAATTTTGTTATTTTAATCTGTTAAAATAACATACAATAAATTAGTAGATGTTTTAATTTAATAAAGATTAGATTAAAATGAAAATGGAAATGATGTTGAATGAGTTTATCATTTGAAAGGATATTAATTTTTCCCTATTTTGTCGATAAGGACCGTTTTGCTGAAGAAAATGTTTTGCCGAAAAATTTATGCTAAAAAAAAAATTTCTGTTTTTGCTGTATTCAAAATTTTTGGGCTTTTAATTGTACATTATTCGGATTGTGTATAATTAATGTGAATCGGTAAAATAAAACATTCGGATTGTGTATATTAAGCCCAAAATTTTTGGGCTTAATATCTTACATTTTAAAGCAGTTTGAAATGTTTAGGATAGTTCATTTTATCAGTAAAATGAATCGAGATTGTAATTGATGTGGGTAATTACAGAATCACCACATAATTATAATCGATGTTAAAGGGTGGTTTGGATTATAAAACATCGTAATAACTGTATTATGTCTTGTATGTTTTATTTTAGTTGGTGCTTTTATAATGTTTTTGGATTGTTTGAATGAATTTTTTATCGTATTTTACAATCAGTTGTAACTTAGTGTGGCCTTAGTAGATTGTGTTACCGTAATGATGGTAACATAGTCTTGGATGTATTTTGAGATCTCGAATCTCCATTATTTTTAGTTTTGGGTTTTGAAATTAGTATGTAATAAATAGGATCTATGTAATTTTATTTGTTGTAATTTCAAAGAAGGCTAAAGATGGAGATTGGAGCTCACTCCCGCTACATGGACCAAGAACGGTGATCAAGTCAAGCTTCGAGGGTCCAATCAGTTGGATTCCGAGTTGTATTTATTCTTTTTGGTAGGATAGGCCACACTAGGACATGTTTTTCCTTTTACGTTTTTCATTCTCGTTTACTTTCCATCACATGATAGATAATTGCATCATATTCCGCCTAAACCAAACCACCTAATAAAATGCATGTAAAATGATTCATATAGGTTGAATATTTTAATCATGGACATACAGATTTCACTCGCTTTTAGGGCCATCACCTTAGTTAAATCATTCTCGAGTTGCTAGACATTCGTTCACTTAAAATGAATTTAAGTTAAGATGATGGGACCTTCCCCTATAAATAAAATTGAGACTAGTCTTTATAGGAAAAACTACTATGAACCCCTTCTTCGTCGGAAGTCATAATATGACCCCTTCTACGTTGGGTAAGTAGTGAGTGTTGACCTATTTTATCTCAACATTATAGTACGAGTAATATCTCGTGATTATGATGGACTAAAGATAGAATTTACAGAAATTTATCGACCAGGAATTCTAAAAGTAGAATTAGCCAAGAGGTTGGCTTATCAATTTACAGAAATTGAGTCTTTGGATCATTTATATAATTCTTGAGGGAGGTCAATTGTATAAATGCACGAGTCATCGCATTAAACAGTTTTTCATTAGACTCAAAATTAAAACGATGAATACTTATCATATTTATTTTCTTTTCACAGTTTTTGAATCCGTTATATACAAATATAAATGCTAATAACAAATGGCTGGCCATACTGATGACCCAATGCCAAGTGCCACGCTCGGACGTGAGTCCTGGCTTAAGATTTTCATGGACAATATGAATCAGTCAACGCCACTGAAGAATAACGGGTCCAACGTTGCGGACTGGGAGGCGGCATTATGTAATGCTGCCATTGCTGACGGTAAGCTCAAGTACTTGACTGAGCCACTACCACTCAACCCAGGCTCCAATGCAGGAGCCAATGAATCACTTGCTTATAGTGATTTCGTAATGGAGACGGGTGCGATAAAGAACGTACTCATCTTTTCAATGGAATCAAATTTGCAAAGGCGATTCATTGCCCATGGTGCGAATAAGATTTTCACCACGCTCTCTAACGAGTTCTCGAAAGCTCCGAGGATCGTTAGCTATGAGCATACCTGTCGCTTCTTTGAGGCGAAACTCAAGAAGGGCCAAGCGGTTAGCCCACACATTCTTGATATGATTGAGAATGTCGAGAAAATGGAGGCACTTGGTTGCAAAATCGATGAGAAGATCGTCATTGACCGCGTTCTTCATTCACTTCATGATGGTTTTGCCCTTTTCAGGGCAAATTACTATATGAAGGATATGAAGAAGAGTCTTCATCAGCTCCACTCACTTCTCGTACAGACCGAGAGTGATCTGAAATTGAGTGGGAGTCTGAAACAGGACGTTCTCATGGTTGCAAACAAGGGCAAAGGTAAGGGCAAGGCTCAGGCCAACCTAGCTGTAGGGAAGCCGAACTTCAAAAAGCCAGGGTAAGGCAAGAGTGGGCCTGGTGAGACTAGCGGTAGCTCAAAAGGCAAGACAAAGAGCGATGAAGGTAACGTGGAGTGCCACCATTGCCACAAGCTTGGGCATTGGAGGAGGAACTGCCCCGTGTACCGTGAGGACATAAAAGCAGGCCGCGTCTCTCCTGTTGGTATGTCTTCTTCTTTTATTCATATGATTGAGATCAACCATGCAAGTTTCGGAACTTGGGTACTAGATACTGGTTGTGGTTCTCATCTGTGCAATCATTTGCAGGGCCTAAGAAACATAACAACTCTCGCAAGGGGTGA
>JAIUZE010027746.1:0-18235 GCA_022085475.1 Heliosperma pusillum | reverse complement strand
CTTCGCGTTCTTGAGACAAAATCATCATAAAAACTTATTTCGATTCAAAATCCGTCCTAACTTATCTTCTAGAATCTCTCTTAGCCTCCATCTTTCAAGTACGGTTTATTTTCAATTCCGACAAAATCGTTTTCAACACTTTAATTATGGAAAACCAAGTTTTAATTCTAACAATATTATTCTTGTCATTTCTTATAGGGGAAGATTTTGAAGACGAGTTTGGTGACTCGTATATTTTGGGTGAAGATTAGTAGACGGGTTTTTCTTTACTTCTTATTTTGGGGCTACTTGATTTTGCTAGCTAAGGAACGATTCCGAGTTACTCGACGAATTAATGTTACATAGCCTTGTTTCTTTTGTGGGGGTCATTTTTTTTTGTTTCATGTTATTAGATATGGATTTTAGTAGTAACATGATAAGTAGTATGATTTTATGTGTATGGAAAGTTGTAACTGTTAGGTCTTGATAAATTTAGATGATTTATTTATAACCATGATTTTTTTTATATGGATGTTGGTTAAATTAGTTGTTAAAATGGTTGTTTGATAATTAAAACATGTTGGAAATAATTTGGTGGTGGTTGTTGTGGGAACCGTGTAAGTGGCCGTGTAAACCAGCCCAAACTAGGCCGGTTCAGGCCGGTTCAGGCCGGTTCAGGCCCGGTCCAGGCCGGTCTGGGTTGGTCCATGGTGGGTCCGTGGGTGGGCTTGAGAGTTGTGTCGATGTTTGATTGTTTTGTTGTTGTTTTGACGGGTTTTAAATATGTTAAGCATGCGGGAAAAATTAAGAAACGGTTTTTAGAATTTTAATCAAAACAGCCCAAACCAGGCCCGTGGGCCCAGTTCAGGTCCGGTTTGGTCTCGGCCCAAATCAGCCGTGGGTCCCTCTTTGGGACTTGTGACGGTTTTTGAGTTTAATGTTAATTTATCGTGTTTTGTAATATTTAGCAAATGGGAAATTTTAATAAGTAAATTATTTAATTAAAAAGTTTTCATAATATTATTATTTCTCACATGTTAGAAATTATAATACGAGATTTTAGTTTAATTTGATAACATGAAAGTCAAGAGGGTTTTTGTATGAATTAATAATTCACATGTTAGAAATAGAATGAAATAGCATGAAATGAATGTGATATTCTTATGTTCAAGCCTCGATGGCTAAGACTCTGTTTCTAGCTGGTTTGACCAAACGGGTTTGGTCAAACTAAGATCTAGTCAGCCCCGTTTTGACTGATGACCCGTCGCGGGACTCGGTCGGGGATTTGTCTTCAAGTAAGGTTGTATTTAATGAATGAATGAATGAGCCTTAGTAGATATGAGGCGATATGATATTTGAATATGATTTATATGCAAGTAGTCACATGATAGGAAGTTTTCCCGGGACTGTTTGATTGTATGATATATGTCGTGTTGACTAAGTACCCATAGAGAATTATGAGTATATGGCGTCTTGTCCATTCTAATTCTAAATGAGTATCTTGGACCATGACATGGATATGCAGTACTATCTTTAACGAGTATATGTTCACCACTGATAGCTATTGTGTCACTGACTTGGGCCTTTTGATACCAAGCAGGGGGCATGGCTGCCTAATTGCTTCCACTTTGGGAATGGAGCCAGCTTAAGTACTAGCCATCTCTGCTTAGGGGGTCGCCTAGTAGGGTTTCTCATGTACGGTTATGTAATGAGACAGGGAATGGGTTAGCTGTTGTCGCTAGGTCTGATCAGTCTAGGGCTAGGATGTTTTCCTACATTGTGGTATAGACTCGAGTTACAGAAGTCGACTATTGACTGTCCTAAGAACTTATGCCTGTTTCTAGACGTATTGGTCTTTCATGTTGGTATGATTCATGAATCTTAGAAGGTGAGATGCAAGCCGGTAAGGGATAGAGTTTGGATTACTGGTGTTAACTGATTCACATGATTATGTGGATTGGGTTTGAGTGTATCATGGCCATGTTAACGGTAACCTCTGAGCGAGCATACCAGCTTCCCTACCTCGTGTTATAGTTTATTATCGGATTCACATGATAGCTTTCATATGCTAGGTTATATGTTAGTTAATTGTTTCATAACATGAAAAGCATATCATATATGTTAAGGTTTTGTATTTTTCATAGACATTGCTTTTATGTTATTCATGTTTTATTAAACTCGACATTTCGTGGCTGGGAGAACTCGGAGTTACTCCCCACTGACTGTGGCTTCCGTGTTTATATTTAATGCGGTTGGCAGGTTTGTGATGCATACTTGGGGTACATTGACGAGCTAGCGAGCGAAGTATTTACCTTGGACCTATATTCGGTTCTTAGGATTGTATATTATTATACACTCTTGTATTTCCGTATTTATACGGGAGATGTGTCTCCCGTTTTGGATAATTTTCATGTATAATATTATTTCCTTTTTTGTTATGAACCTTTTTATTTATGACACCTTCTTATGATGAATATATTTAATAATAGGTTCCGGTTTTAAAATATACCGATTTTCACTAAAGTGAACCTATTAGAAACGTATTCTCATCTTTTATTTATTTAAATTATTTTTTTTCTTTCCGCAAATTTGAGGGTGTCACATTTATCATATCCAAAGAAGGGGTTGCTGTTGATCAAGACAAAGTGAAAGCAATTAGGGAGTGGCAGGTTCCTAAAACTATAACTGAGGTGAGAAGTTTTCATGGGCTGGCCTCCTTCTACAAAAGGTTCATCAAGGGGTTCAGTTCCATCATGGCTCCCTTAACTAAATGCATGAAGAAAGGAGAATTCGGGTGGAGTGACAAGGTTGAGAGGTCTTTTAACATCATCAAAGATCTCTTGTGTGAGTCTCCTATCCTTGTTCTCCGTGATTTTAACAAACTATTTGAAGTGGAGTGTGATGCCAGTGGCATAGGCATTGGTGCTGTCTTGATGCAAGAACAAAAGCATGTGGCCTACTTCAGTGAGACGCTGAGTGGTGCTAAACTCAATTATTCAACATATGACAAAGAGTTCTATGCAATAGTCAGGGCTTTGAACCATTGGGGTCACTACCTGAAACCTAAGCCCTTTGTATTGCACTCTGATCACTAGGCACTCAAATACATCAATGGGCAGCACAAGTTGAATGCTAGGCATGCTAAGTGGGTGGAATATTTGCAGTCCTTTTCATTCTCCAGCAAGTATATTGAAGGCAAGAACAATGTGGTGGCAGATGCCTTATCAAGGAGGACCATGATGCTGACTTACATGGAGCAAAGAGTACTTGGGTTTGAGCACATGAAGGAGCTGTACAGAGCGGATCCTGATTTTAAGGAGGACTGGGTGGCAAAACTAGAAGCATACCTAAGAGTGGAAGTAGATACTGGGAGCAGGAAGGATTCTTGTTCCTAGGGAACGAGCTCTGTGTGCCAAGCGGTCCTTACAGAGGGTTGCTAGTGAAAGAGGTTCATTCAAATGGTCTAGCTGGTCACTTTGGCATCCAGAAGACCTATGACATGCTGCAGGAACAATTTTATTGGCCAAGGATGTTGGGAGATGTTCAGGATGTGATCAGGAGGTGCAGTGCTTGCCAGAAGTCCAAATCATTCTTTCAAGCTGGAGCATACACCCCCTTACCAGTCCCATATAAGCCTTGGGAAGATGTTAGCATGGATTTTATTGTGGCTCTTCCTAGAACTCAGAGGGGCAAGGACTCAGTCATGGTGGTTGTGGATAGATTTAGCAAAATGGCACATTTTGTTGCCTGCAAGAAGACTGAAGATGCCATGGGAGTTGCAGACTTATATTTCAAAGAGATTGTAAAGCTTCATGGGGTGCCAAGGACCATAGGATCTGACAGAGATACTAAGTTCATGAGCCACTTCTGGAGGACACTATGGAAGCTGCTAAAGACCATGCTTCTGTTCAGCACCTCCCATCATCCTCAAACTGATGGGCAAACAGAGGTGACCAACAAGACCTTGGGCAGGATCCTTTGATGTATCATTTCAAAGTCTTTGAAAGATTGGGATTTGAAGCTAGCACAGGCAGAGTTTGGATTCAACAGAGCCCCCTCCACCAGCACAGGTAAAAGCCCCTTTGAAATTGTTTATGGCACTAACCCCTTGATGCCAACAGACCTTGTACCAATGGCAAGGAAGGTGGTGCCCTATGATGCAAAGAACAGGGTTGAGCAGATGATGCAGATACATGCCAAGGTGAAACAGCAAATTGAGAAGTCCAATGAAATGTATAAGACCAGAGCAAGAGGTCCAAAGAAGTCCAGAAAGTTCAAGGCAGGAGATCTAGTATGGTTGCACCTAAGGAAGGAAAGATTTCCTGACAAGAGAAAGAACAAGCTAAGTCCAAGAGCAGAGGGTCCCTTTGAGGTCATTGAGAAGTTGGGGTCTAATGCATACAAGATTGATCTCCCAGGAGAGTATGGAGTACATGGAACCTTCAATGTTGGTGATCTGAGCCCATATTATGGAGAATCTGATGATGACACTAGTGAGGATTTGAGCGCAAATCTTTTTCAGGAAGGAGAATTTGCAACAGAAGTTGAACCCCAAACCAACCAGACCAATGACACAGCCAAGAACTCAACCAACCAGGGCAGCACCTCTACAGCAAAAGGAAGCTTACCACCTCCCAATCAACCAGGAAAGAACCCCACAACAGGAACATCAAGTACAATACCCCTCAGGCATCCACATTAAAGCCCAGAACCAGCAGGAAGACAAGCAGGAACAACCACAAGAAGGGTGACTAGAGCAGGGTCCCTTTTCCAGAGAACAAGCCAGGGTCAGTCAGGTTATCAGCCAAATGTCACGCAGCACAAGTCCAACCAAGGGCTCCAGCTTCTTTTTCCTTTAAGTTAAGGTCCTTAGCAAGAGAAAAGTCCAGTACAAGTTTTCCAAATAAGTCCTAGAACTCCACTTAAAACAACCTAGAATAATGAAGGTCATACTGAAGAGTCAACTGGTACCAAGTCCAACAATTCTGTCCAAGGCTCTTTATTTTTGTGTATGATCAGCATCAATGCAGTTAGTATGTTAGGAAGGTCGTATGTGAAACCACTGCCAGGTCCAGACACAACAGAAACAAGCCAAGCACAGATTTCCCAAGGCATTGAGCAGCAGTACCATTTCAGGAAAGGGACAAACATGCTTTTTCAGTCCTCTTTTTTGTGTTGTTGCAGTCTGTTTTGGCTTGTCTCCATTAGCTGACTTTGTATTTTGTTTTCAGTAGTTGTAAGGCTTTTCAAAGCCCTTAGATGTCATTGTTTCAAGGGTCCAGATCTTTTGTAATTGCCTATATAAGGCCAGCTTTGTAACCTAAGTAAGGAGACTTGAATCATTATAAAATCTGAACTTTGTTCAATGCAATTTTTCAGCAGAGCTGAGTATTGCAGTACTCTTAGTTAACTTGTGTGTGAGCTAAGGTTACAGTGTCTAAGGGTCATTACTTGTGTGTCTTGAGTCTTAAACACAACCCCTGCTACCTGTGCTTGTGTGCTAAGGTACAAGGTCCTATCTGTTGTGTCTGGCCTAGTGCAGGTTGTTCTTAGTATTCCTGTGAGTGAGCAATTGTGTGAGGGAGTGTCTATCCTAGCTCATGTAACCCCTGAAAACCCCTATTCTGGTAGAGGTTTCAGTTCAGGATTCCGCTGATGATGAGTCTAGCTTTCGCTGTGTCTGTATACATTAAACTTCAGTTGTTTGAGTATTTGGATTGAGACTTTGTTTAATTTGGCTTAAGACAATGTATTCATTTTAAAGATTATCATAATAAATGTTTTTTTATTATTGTCTATTTGATATTATTTACCTCGGATAATCGAGATGGTAGTGCTTCTATTTACTAAGTAGGCCTTGATAAGACTGTTTGGTAGATGAGGGTGTTATATAGAGTTCAAACTTGAGAGCATTTGACTAAATTCATTTAAACATAGCTACCAAACACTTTGATGTACGTGACGATGCAAACCAGTGCCATTTTCAAATTCAACATTAGAACAAGGCTGGATCATGGGCTAAATACTAGCTACGACTGCTTTTTCAATTTATTGACTCCAAAAAAATTTCTTGTGGCTTTATTGTGATGGCGAGAAAAAAGACGAAAGAAAGATAATTTGTAAGAAAAGGGATACAAAGGTAGACTATATTATTATTACAGTTTTTCTAAGGTGTACCCTAAGCGCACACATTAATAAGTTAAGTATACAAATATTTATGAGATATTCTCACTAATTATGGCAAAAGTATATTCATACTTGCATTTTTTATGAGAATATCACATGAATCTTTCTATACTTAGCTTATTAATGTGTGTCCTTAAGGTACACGTTAGAAAAACCGTTATTATTATTATAATAATATTGAAAGAATAAAGTTGATATATGAAAGGAACATTAACCATTAATAGATCAACTTGTCTTACTGAATACGGACACTATCCGTCATAAGCCGAAGATGGATAGTGTCCCTCTTATAATATGCAAGTAGGAGAGCAAGTGGGGGATCCATTTACCCTCCACTTGCCTCCCCACTTACATATTGTGAAAGAGACACTATCCGTTTTTAACTTAGGACGAATAGTGTTCGTTTTTAATGAGGATTTGTGTTAATAGAGATGAAACCATAGGACATGAAATTTTTTCACTTCTAATATTCTACTAATTTTGGTTTTGTTAAATGAAGTACAATACCTATCAATAAGCTTTTCTTTTCCTACAAAAATAAGGATGGCGATAGGGCGTTACCGGGTGGTACCGAATCTCGGCGCCACCATAATATAAGAAAAAATAAAATAATAAATAAAATGTTAAGTTTTCATTTTAGCGCCAAAAGTTTAAGGTTAGATATGTAATTTTTTATGTAATCTTATTTAAATTAAAATTAAACTCTTAAGTAACCTAATAATCTTATTATCAATAATAGTTTACATCAAAATAATATATTTAATACTAACCCAATTAACACTACATTATCTTCATCGTCGATAATTACGTTTTTCATCTTATATCGTGCTCTTCATCTACTTCGTTTTACATCTTCCGAAGAGACGGGTTAAGTATAATGCACACAAGCCTTGACGAAGGTCGAGGAAAAATCAATTGACCCAAGTTATTAAAACAACGGCTTCATCACAATATCACATCAACATACATGTATGGCTACTGCAAAAACCATGATAATTTCCCAATTTCCCACTAAACAAACATTGTTATTGTGAATTAATGGAATACTAATTTTGCTTATGCTTTTGATTAAAGAAAAAAATATTCATATCTTCATTATTGTTAACAAATTTGCCAATCTGAAAACACCCTAGAAGTTTGGTGTGGAAAATCTTTCAGTTATTCTAAAAACAAAATTATTGTTATTAATTATAAAGCTTAAACTTCCTAAACTACCCTTAACCACTAATTTGTTTATAAATCAAAAATTAGTGGAGGGGAATGAAAAATCATTAGCGAAAATACAATTATACCCCGGGTGGTACTCAAATTGAGTACCACCCGGTGGCGTCATCTTATTTTCCCAAAAATAATAGTGTGTTTTCAATGTGTGTCGTCACAAGTCTTGTAACTGTAAAGTATAATAGTTGACGTCCTTCATTGGAAAAAATTCTATAGTTAGGTCCTTTTCTTAGGGTTAACTGAAGAACATTAGAAATCGAAAGAATATTCTGAACCTACGAAAGGGCAGGAAACTGAAGAATCAGAAGACTCATTTAGCTATACTTATCTTCTAATCACTCTTCGGCCTCTGCGTAGTGGGTATACAAGGTAATGTATAGCAAATGTGAACAGAATAAGAGATGTTAAAGCTTTTAAGAAAAATTATCACAGAGATGTGGAAGTCAAATTTCGGGCAGATAGCAATTTTTCAAGATATTTTGCTAAACAAAAAGCTATGCACCATTTTTTGTACCTAGAATAAAGGATAGAGTAAAACATCCCAAGATTACTTACCAAAATTCAGTAGACATTTACAGGATCGACTGAAAGCATAACCATTGTTACGATTTCACATTAATGGGTCTACATTTCTGGCCCATAAATCAAATACCTTTATTAGTCTTGCCTCCAAAATTTTATGAGTCTTGCTCCGACTGCCTGCATATATAGTTAGCACTCCACGTTTTATGTCCCAATTCTATTCACACTATCTTCACTCTAAAGATTTGCCCTACAACCTTCCTGGTTTAGAAATCACAACTCTGAATGTTCATCAAGTCCACGCTCGTCCACAAAATTGATATTAATCCCATGCTGTCCTGAAAAACTCAGATTTTGAGAGTTTTGCCAACGCTGCCTTGCGTTACTACTTTGCACAGGCTGGGCTGAGAAATACACATCCTGCCTACTATCGGTTGAAAACCCGGTGTTCTGGGTTGGCTGACTGAAGGCACCAGAACTGCTACCCTGACTTCCAAATGCCATTCTCCTAAACCATCTCATGTCAGCAGATTGTTGAGCAGAGTTATAGAGCTGACTTTCACCCACTTTCAATCCATTTGATAAGTCTCCAGAGTCAGATTCGCCTAATGCTCGCACAATCTGAGAATATAACAAAGGGTAAAAAGGTAATAAACACAATTTCCAACCTCTACTTACTAGCAAGTAAATAAAATCCAGTGAGCCACCTGTCCCATTCTGGGCCTCTTTGAAGATGAATGTCTCACACAAGCTGCAGCTGCCTCAGTCATGCGAAACATCTCACTCTCGATGTAGTTTTTATCAAGACGAGGATCAACAAGTTCCTCAAACTCTCCCGTATCAAGTGCATGAGCAAGCAAGGGACGTGCCTGAGATGTCAAACATCTTACTTTAGATGAGAGAGTAAAAAATATGGAGCAATTACTAGTACATGCATCAAAAACACGCGTAAAAAGGAATACATGATTAATGTCAGAAATAATTGAGAACTTGTCATGAAAGGTCTAAGGCAGAAGCTAGTAGGAGCGACGCATGAGCAAGAACAGAAGTTAACATTTACTTATGCTTCAATTTCTAAAGCAAGACAAGACAATACAACAGAAAAAAAACTGAGGTAAATAGCATACCCATTCAACTAGACTTTCCTCTCCCAGAGGTTGTGATTGATCCACAGGCTTACGCCCTGTTATAAGTTCTAAAAGGACAACTCCAAACGAGTATACATCTGACTTCTCAGTCAGTTTACCAGTTGTAGCATACTCAGGAGCCATGTATCTGAAAACAAGCCAAGAAAACAGATGTCATTTGTAGAAACTGACTACCATACTATCCTCCTAGTTAGATGCTCCGTGTTCAAGTACATATATCTGCAGAGGTAGTCATGAGTA
This sequence comes from Heliosperma pusillum, assembly GCA_022085475.1. Taxonomy (NCBI): domain Eukaryota; kingdom Viridiplantae; phylum Streptophyta; class Magnoliopsida; order Caryophyllales; family Caryophyllaceae; genus Heliosperma; species Heliosperma pusillum. The sequence goes on along the minus strand of JAIUZE010027746.1, from coordinate 8,939 downwards.
TAGTATAACTTACCCAAAAGTTCCCATGACACGAGTGCTAACATGTGTTTCTGCATCCATCGCCAATTTGGCCAGCCCAAAATCTGAGACCTGTAAACAAATAGAGACATGAGATATACAGAACAAGGTCGATACTGAAGAGTTACCGTTTACGAATTGTAACAAAGCAACATACCTGAGCTTCATAGTTGTTATCTATAAGAATATTTGACGATTTAATATCCCTGTGAATAATTCGGGGATGACCTGGTAAGACCACAAACAGGACCAGAAACAGGGAGTATATTAGGATGTGAGATAGGACACTAACTGATACGGTGTACCATTTAAACACTGCAAGTAACTCTTGTAACTTGTATCTTTATGTGTGTACATACAAAGTTATTGTAAAATTGTTTCACACGAGACATACGGAGTATTTCCATATTTCTATCTGTATTTATCTAGAAAAAAAATTAAACGATGCAACATTCAGAGAAAGACAGCATTTATGTCATTATTACAAGGACAGTTGCAGAAGATGAATCCTCACAATCTTCATGTAGATACGTGATACCCCTAGCAGCACCGACTGCAATCTTAACACGAGTAGCCCAATCCATAACTGGCTTACCTTCCCCTACAGCAATATACAATTTTCATAAGCCTCAAAAGTTACATCATACTATAAGCAAGTAGATGTCTACTTGTGTGTTTGGCGTAGCTCTTTAAAGTGCTTTTGGACTTAAAAGCCTTTTTTGGCCGAACACATATTTTTTTAAGAGCTAAAAGAAAATTTCTCAAAAGCTCAAATACCATCCTTTTGCCCATAAAAATAGAAGCACCAATTTGGTGCTTCTAGTTTTTTTAAAAAATAAGTTTAAGAAATAGAAACCCATTTTTTAAAATATAGGCCAAACATGCTAATAGAAAGGTTGGGCTTTTACCATGAAGATGGAAATATAGCGTGTTGTTGGGAACATAATCATAGACAAGTAGCCTTTTACTTTCCCAAATGGAGTATCCAACAAGAGAAACCAAATGGCGATGGTGGATGCGGCTAATTATTTCAACTTCAGCTTTAAATTCCCGCTCCCCCTGCCCACCCCCAATTTTGAGCTGTTTAACAGCAACTACTCGGCCATCCACTAGATGTCCTTTATATACACAACCAAATCCACCTTCACCTAACAAATTCTCATCAGAAAATCCGCAAGTCGCCTCTGACAACTCTTGAAATGTGAACCATGACCTTGAGTGAGCAAATCCACCTGGATCTGTAGGGGTATCAGTACCAGAACCCGCTCCAAAATATGACGTTGCGTGATCTGCATTCACTAACAATTTTATATCTGAAAAGAGAGACATAGCAAATTATTTCAGCAGTTATACACGAGTTAACATACTAACATTCCAGCTGCTAGGTGACTAATTTACCAAAAACCCATACAACAACGCTTCCAAAACATATCCCCACCCCAGGCGACGTTCATCACTGGCAATAGTTAATTCATCTAACCGCATATTTTTCATATATATATATATAGAATAAACAACCATCTCTCAAGCTGTTTTAGACAGAATACCAGTACCTTCGTGAACGAATAGGTTAACAATGCATAATTTCCAATTTACAGCCTCCAATCCGAAGATAATAGTCACTCATTATGCTACAAAAGGATCGTTTTCCATGATATGTAGACATGTAGTACATTAAAAAGAACTCTCTCCATTCCAAACAATTGTTTACCTTGTTCAAAATCCCCTCACATTTCTTGAAAATTGTAAACGGCCTGAAAATTGGAAGGAGTACCACGTCGCAAATAAAATATTACCTGAATGTGGAGACGATCCCATAGATGCAGGGGTGACATGGCCATTACGAGCTCCAGAAGACGTTTTCTTACATTTAAATATCCAAAATGCTGCCAAAGCAATGAGGCCCAATATTAATGCCCCAGCAATTACAGCAATAGCAACAGATCCAGTGGAACCAATTCCACCTTTACTCAGGGCATTATTTGCAATTTCGGAACCAACGCCTGATTTATTAGCAGGCAAAGTAGGAGAAGATGGGAGAGTTTTTGAAGGAATGGGAGGTGAAAGCGAAGAGGTTGGAGGAACCTGGACAACAGGTGTTGGTGTTCCTGGTACAAGAAAAGGCGGAGGCGCTGAAACAGGATCAGAAGGAGGGGGCATTCCACTAGAAGACGGAGGTGAATCCTTCGGTGGCAATGGTGGTGGTTGTGCAGTTGGTGATTTTACAGGTGGACTCAGTGAAGTTTCAGGCGGCTTAGATGACGCTGGTGGTGAGGAAGATATAGGAGGGTTTGGTGAGAAGGCAGGGGGAGGGGGCGGGGGCGGAATAGAAGGTGGATGAGACGATGGAGGAGTAAATGCTGGTGGTGATGGAGAAGTCTTAGGTGGGAGAGGTAATGCAGGTGATGGAGGTGTGCCAACAGAGGGGCTTGGTGGTGGAGGTGAAATTACGGGTGGGTGTGGGAGTGGCGGAGGTATGGGTGGGGGTGGGGACACAATAGGTAAAGGCGGTGAACTAACAGGTGGATTTGGGTGTGGCGGAGGTGGAGGCGGGGAAACACTAATGGTTGGAGGTGTCTGAGGTGTTAAAGGAGGAGGGGAAGGAGGTGATGGAGTTGGTACAGGTGGGGGAGGTGATGTAACAGGAGGAGTTCCTGAAATGCTGGGAGGCGGAGCATTAGGAGGCGATACGGGTGGACTTGGAGCAGGTGGGGTTGAGGGCAGCGTTGGGGTGGTTGCAGGCAGTGGTGAGATTGCAGAAGGTAGTGGAGGTGTAGTTTGCACACCAGAAGGCGGAGAACCGCTAGATGGCGATACGGCCGCCATCTAACAGGCTATTCAAATATTGAATGATACCATCTTCAAACCAAATGGTTACAAACTTACAATCATCAACTACCCAAAAAAAAACAAAACAAAACAAACAATGCTGTTCCCTAATGATTTCTAGAATCAAGCATATACTTGATAGACGAGTATAATGAGACCCCAAGTTGAAGGTTGAAGCAATGCACACGTCTCAAATTTTCTGACCAAAGTTTAAACTACAAGCTAGATAGCAGTAACACAAAGTTCTTAACCACCAAACATACACACACCTTCTATTATTACTAGTTATTATTATTACTAGTATAATCAAATACGGAATATTAAGACTGATGATAACAATTTATGACAAAAACAAAGATCACCTATTATGGAGTTTTTTAACTTCCTTTCAAGTAAACCCAGTTGACAAATACGCAGTCTTGTGCGACTCACTCAATCTATCTTCACAAATTTCATGAATGCAATTAATGCAAACGAGAATATTCAAACCCCTTTGTTTTTATCTAAACACACAAAATGTGAATAATTAACGATTCCTCTAACTATATAGCTTTAAATTGAAGATTCATTTATTGACCAACTTAATTAATTAAGTGATAAAATATAAAGAGAATGTGTTTGGAAAACATGAGTTTAATAAATGTAAATTTAATTTAGATCTCGTTTGTCTCTCCCCTCAGGGCTCAGGCATCACCAATTCACCAGCGTATAATCCTCAGAAATTGTGTACACGGTATGTGGGTTCCCCAAAGCAAAACTCGCAGTTGATGTTGACATTTTCAACTACTTGTATTTGGTCCGATCTTGTTGGGAATCATCAACTGCGATTTTTATTTGGTCCATTATTTTATTTTGTCCACATAAATTTGTGTAATAATATAAGTACAGTTGGTCTTGCTTCAGACGGACCATTTTGGTATGAAGCAATAAGATGGGATTTTGTAACCACTTTACAATTATATGTAACCACTATTAAAAACAAGTTAATATAAACTATGGTTACATTTTATCAAAAAGTCGCAACATAATCCCGTCTTATTTTTCAGACGGAAATGGTCCGTCTGAAATAAGAATTTGTGATATAAGTATATTATTACACAAATTTATTTGGCATATCTTACTTCCTCCCTTCAACTTCACTCTACCACTTTCATTTTTGCACACTATTCATGAGTCGGCATCTAAGTGCAATTTTCTCTCAATACATAAGTGAAAATATATTCATGTGTGATCTTGTTTGATTCGTCTTTACGGGTACATTATTAATATCCAACTTTTATAATTTTTGCAAACACGTAGCTAACGATATTTACCGCGTAAAACACGTCTCGGCAAACGTGAAAAAATAATTTGGTAGAGTGGAGTTGAATGGAGTAAGTATTAATTATAAGAACAAGCATCCCAAAATATTTTCCATCCAAAAAGCATATCTAAAATAAGGAAGGTAATGATGACAAATGACAATTAGGTGCATTCTCTTTATGAAGGAAACTAATATTTCATTAAACTACTATAGTTTCATTTAAATTAACATTTTCTTCAAATTATATTATTTTCACTAAACTTTGAGTTATATTAAAATGAAATAAAATTGATATGAAACTATAAACTGTTAAATCTTCTAACAATCTTTTACTTATATTATTATTAGAGGGTGAGTTGACTCATACTCCGCATAAAACAAAATTGAAACGCTATTATTAGTTTTGTGATAGAACTGATTTGAGAAAAATATTTTTCCATTTTAAGAAGGAAACAAATAGGGATTGGAAATTTACCAATGGGCAATCTTAAAGGGATAACTCTAATTTTGTAAATTATAAAGAAATAAAAAAAGTAAATAATATATTAATAAATAAATTATTAGGGTCACAATTTTCTACACATATAAAACAAAATTTGGAAAAATGGAGGAACTTAAAACAAATTCGTAAATATTTTAATTAAATAATGTTTTGACCCTAAATTCTAATAACGGTCTAATTAAAAGTATTAGTCGGTTATATGAATGAAAACAATGTCAACTTTTCTGTTTTCTATCTCTATATTTTTATCTTTTAGACTATTAATAACATGTTTTAATATACAATTGAAAATTTATCTCACTATTATTTCTATCTAAAAAACCGCGCATTCGTGCGGGATCTATTGATAAACGATATTTTGTACTAATTTATCCCCCGTTTTAGCTCGATTTCTATATGATTTATGCACTTTGTTAAGTGATTAACGAGCTAATATTACTATTCTAGTTGTTTTGCGTGCTTTGTCTCGTTTTATAGGAAATGAAGCGGTTTTGCTATATTTTCTTACTTTATGGAGCAAAGGCACTAGAATACAAGTTTACGAGGAACCGATGATAGCAAATTCATGATTGGATCACAATTCCCATTGCATCATTCGTCAAAGTGGATTGGTCTTGACTTTTGACTTAGTTTCTCAATTACAACACAAGCCCAAGTCAACCAAAGCCTGGCCCAAGACCATTTCCGAGCTGCAAACTACCAAAACAAGGCATAGGATTCCGTGCCCAAAGAAGAAATTTGAAGAGACGAAAGAAGATCCATCAGGGTTACATACCCGATCAGATTTACCATATACCCGATCGGGTATGTATGCTGATGAACGTCTCTTGGCTCTTCTTCTACCAAGCTTTAATGGGGATGTTTATTGTTTTGTCTAGGGTACGAATTTGGACGCAGATGATCAGCTATGCAGCCCTATAAAAGCCAAGGATCATCTCATGAGAAAAGGCACACAATTTAAAAGAGAACAACACATTACATTACACATTACATTAGATTACATTAAGGTTATAGTTTATGGTTTTGTATGCAAGTTTAGACATCTTACTTCAAGCATTTTCTCTAGCACTCCCTACTGTTTTATCATTACATTTTGGTTGAAATTTGTTCTTATTATTTTCTTACATCGTTGTACTTCCAGTCCCGGTAATTCTCTATCTTTTGCTTTCATTATTTTCAATACCGTTATGTTTATTTTATAATAGATTCTACCACTTTTATAAACTATGAATTATGATCTACTTAGCCTTCTTTTCGTATTATCATTGTTATTAGTAATCCCGCATAAAAGTAATTTAGTCAAAATTAAATCATCGTTTAATATGTCTCATTTTACTTCACCTAGTCATGTAAATTTCATCATTAGAAAAATAGCCAATTTAATATTGATCATGTCAACCATTTTATCCCTAATTCATAGTTTAATTTCCTACATCTTTTTCCTCTTAATTTATTTAATCACATAAATTAAATCTAGTAGTGTAGGATTATCATTATGTAAATATAATAAATAAAATTGAAATATTGAAATGATTTGCTAGTTAAAATGAATTAAAAGAATAATCGATACCAATAGAACCATCTAGTTTGTTTCTTCCTTTGGTTGTGTCAAATTCTATAACTTTGTTTGCTCAAAAAACGAGTTTTCGGAGTTGCTCCCATACGGGCAACTCTGGATCGAAAACAAGGTGCTGCGCAGCTCTTTCTTTTAGTTCAAGGCTCTGCCTTGAACAAGTCTTATAACCTTGGTTATAAGCCTAAGAAAGAAGGTCCTAGGCATCAGATGCCAGGACTCCGTGCCGAATTCATGAGATCCGATGCGAACAATCAGTCGAAGGAGCGGAGCTTAGAGCCTTTCTGTGCAACAGTCCACCAGTAGTGGAAGAGAGGCGTTAAGTAGACTCTTTAAAGCCATCTTAGAGATTAGAGATTAAGGGTTGTGTCAACATATTGTGCCACCACCGAACGAGAATGAAAACTTCATTCTCGATTCTACGAGAATTTTTATGAAAGCCTTTCACTTGCTTCTCTTTGATGGAAGTTTTATTTTTCCAGAATGTATCCTAATTTTTGGCCTAATTCTTCTTCTGATAATCCATTTACGATCCCGAGTTTCCGACCCAGAGAGGAACGTGCCCACGAGGGCACCACCAGATGTTGTTTGAGAAGCTTCTTGCAGTCTATTGTCTTCGGCCGCCAAAACTCTTATTATGGAATTTCGGGGTTGTTGGAGGAGGTGTTTGGGCCCGGTCAAGGCAAATGTAAAACGAGACGTACCAGGTATTAGTCGCGTGACAGGGGAGTAATGCTAGAGTCGTACCACGGGCAGGGAAAACTGCTCACCAACATGCTCCTCTCGACGAGAGAATCCAGGCTATTCAGGAAGAATCGCAGCAATTCCCCAATCCTAACGAAGCTCAATTCACCGAACGGGTGAAGAAAGGAGTGAGAAAACAGCTGGATCAACAACCGGTTCTTCGAACTTTCCATCAACCCTGGGTTCTTCTAATTCGTCTTCGACTGTTTCAACTGGAACTGCCACACCTGTTTCTTCACCTGTTTCAACAGGGAGGGGAATCAAGCTTCAAGCTTTAGCTAGCTCTCTCTAGTTAATTCCGACACTCCTCTATAAAAAAAAGCCCTTGCTGAACTAGATTCCCTGCTAGCGAGCATATGCATACGTTGGCGAAGTTTCCACCTTTTTTCACATTTTGATTAAAATTGGAGCGCCCTTCTAGCGGGCTCAGGATCTCGAAACTAGGTCCACAGGAAGAAGAGAAAGTTCCTTCTCTCTCTTTTGAATCCCAGGGCCCGAATCCATTTACGATCCCGAGTTTCCGACCCAGAGAGGAACGTGCCCACGAGGGCACCACCAGATGTTGTTTGAGAAGCTTCTTGCAGTCTATTGTCTTCGGCCGCCAAAACTCTTATTATGGAATTTCGGGGTTGTTGGAGGAGGTGTTTGGGCCCGGTCAAGGCAAATGTAAAACGAGACGTACCAGGTATTAGTCGCGTGACAGGGGAGTAATGCTAAAGTCGTACCACGGGCAGGGAAAACTGCTCACCAATGGCCATAAACAATTGTTTGTATTAGTCAATTTCCGTCTTAGAAACGAGAGTTGGGATGGGAATTAGGACTACCAATAGGGGTTTAGTGACCTAACCAGGCTGAAAGGACGTTAGGACCCATTAAAAAGTCGGTACGTGTGACACCCTCAAATTTGCGGAAAGAAAAAAAAATTAATTTAACTAAATAAAAGATGAGAATACGTTTCTAATAGGTTCACTTTAGTGAAAATCGGTAATTTTTAAAACCGGAACCTACTATTAAATATATTCATCATAACGAAGGTGTCTTAAATAAAAAGGTTCATAACAAAAAGGAATTTATATAATACATAAGAAATATCCAAAACGGGAGACATATCTCCCGTATAAATACGGAAATAAAAGAGTGTATAATAATATACAATCCTAAGAACCGAATATAGGTCCAAGGTAAATACTTCGCTCGCTAGCTCGTCACTGTACCCAAGTATGCATCACAAACCTGCCAACCGCATTAAATATAAACACGGAAGCCACAGTCAGTGGGGAGTAACTCCGAGTTCTCGCAGCCACGAAATGTCGAGTTTAATAAAACATGAATAACATAAAAGCAATGTATATGGAAAATACAAAACCTTAACATATACTATATGCTTATCATGTTATGAAACAAATAACTAACATATAACCTAGCATGTGAAGGCTAAGCTACTCATGCAAACTATCATGTGAATCAGTTAACAACCGGTAATCCAAACTCTATCAACCTTAGCCGGCTTGCATCTCACCTTCTAAGATTCATATAATCATCAAACATGAAAGACCAATACTTCTACAAACAGGCATAAGTTCTTAGCACGGCCCATAGTCGACTGTAACTCGAGTCTATACCACGAGGTAGGATATACTTATATATTTAGGCTCAGCGGTTACGCTAATAACATGGCCCAAATACAAAGCACACATCTAGGCTCAGCGGTTACCTTTAAAACATGGCCCATATCCAAAGCACATATCTTAGCTCAGAGGTTACCCTAATAACATGGCCAAGATACAACTCTACCCTAATCCTAGACTGCGCAGACCTAGAGAAATGCGAAGATCCATCGCATCCAAGACCCATGATACAATCACATGAGTACCCCTAAGGAGATCCACCAAAGGGTTGGCTAGTACTAAAGCTGGCTCCATTCCTAAAGTGGAAGCAATAATGCAGCCATGCCCCGAATTGGAGATCCA
>JAIUZE010027745.1:0-14432 GCA_022085475.1 Heliosperma pusillum | reverse complement strand
TGAGATATTTATGGGGAAAAGTCAACAAAAGTCAAAGTCGACTTAAAATTCAAGAAAAGTCAAAGACGACTTAAAATTCAAGAAAAGTCAAAGACGACTTAAAATTCAAGAAAAGTCAAAGACGACGCAAAAGTCAAGAAAAGTCAAACTCGACTCAAAAGTCAAGAAAAGTCAAACTCGACTCAAAAGTCAAGAAAAGTCAAACTCGACTTAAGACGGGATTTTCATGGAATCTCGCGGAAATTCCAAAAAACGAACTCGGAAATTCTAAATTCGACTCGAAACATAAAAAGTTAATTTAAAACTTAAATTTGCTGAAAAGATTTCGTAAAATATTTCTACTAGAAAAATAGGGTACATTTCCGGGTGTTACATTAACACTAGAATAACATTTGGTTGAAAAAAAAAAAAAAATGACGTAAGAGTAACACGCGGTAATAAAAAAAATTTTGTTAAAAAATAACGTAAGAGTAACACTGAAATAACACGCGATAACAAAAAAAAAAGACTAAAAAGACGTAAGAGTGATACTAGAATAATGCACGGTAACAAAAAAAAGTAAAAAAAAAATAACGTTAGAATAATACTTGAATAACACATGGTAACAAAAAAAAGTACAAAAAAACAACGTAATCGTAACCTATAATTATATGTGGTAACAAAAAAAGTAAAAAAAAATCAAAAAGTAATATAATCAGAAGAAAAAAGAATTATGAGAACATAAGAGTAACACTACAATAACATTTTGTTAGTACTCACGAGATCCCGCCTCTATATATATATATATATATATATATATATAGATTTAGGATCCGGTGGAAACGGTCACTCGGTGCAAAAAGTGGAAACATGCTAATAAAAATCCACGGCTCACACAAACCAAACCAAAACTCCCTTCCATTCCTGTCAATTCCCCTCTTACATCAGCACTTCTTAATTTCTTATAGTCCAGCCACCACCGCCATCAACAATTTCGGATACACGACCACCACATAAAACCACTTCCACGACCACCACATAAAACCACTTCCACGGCTACCAACACCATACACATAACCACTCAAACGATTCCAGCCGGCGAATTTTTGGTGCTACATATCGACTTAGATCTACTAGTAAATTCGTCATCAACTTACTCATTTGCTCTTTCGAGTATCTAAGGGAAGCTTGAAGGTCACTAACAATGGCGGAAAAACGAGTAGAAAAATGAACCGCCATTTCAATGTACCTACTCTACTTTTTCATGTATCTAGCCACTATTTTAATGTACCTTCACATAGATACACAAAATTAGTTGATAGGTACATTAAAATTCGTTTGAGATACACAAATATTCACTCATTTTTCTTACCCACACCAGCCGCCTCGCCCTGGTATCTACTTCTTCTACTGTCGTCCCCAGGTGCTAGCAACGACCACCACAGTTCAGCTGCTTGTCGTCGTCTAATTTTCACCGTCCCTCGCCGTCGCCGTCTGATTAATTAAATTGGATTAATGTTGTCGTTGCTATTGAGAATCTGATGTACGATTAATGGTGACGGAAAGATGGATGTATTATTAATGTACGACTAATGGCTACGGGAAGGTGGTTGTGATGGTGGTTGGGGAAAGAAGTTTATTTGGATGCATATTTAGGCTGTTTAGGGTGGTTCGTGGTCACCGGCGTTGTACAAGGTGGCTGGTGGAGTGGTTGGTGACGTCGCCATCCTAGGTCGTGGCGGCTGCCGGCGACATGTAGTTGTGCTTATGGGTGTTGGGTGGTGATATACGAAAGGGTTGAGTGAGTGAAAATGAAAGAGTGGGTGAGTTGCTATGTGATTTGAGCCTTTTATAGTTCGTTTCCACTTTTTGCACCGAGTGGTCGTTTCCACCGGATCTTGACTCATATATATATATGTATATATATATATATATATATATATATATATATATATATATATATATATATATAGAGTCAAGATCCGGTGCAAACGACCACTCAGTGCAAAAAGTGGAAACGACCATGATAAATCCCACGCGTATCACTTTTTGTCACAGCCAAACTTCATTTATATAGTTTCCCCAAATCATATCCCTTTCTACCTTAACATCATCAGCCCACCCAAATTGCCCCATCACTGTTCATCACCTATCAGCGTCACTTACTTGTCATAGCCACCAACGTTCCTTCGTCATCACCGGTGACGATGGCCAATAACTACGATAAATCGTCGCGTGATGTCCGACGCAACTCCATCATCACCATTACATATCATCGCAACTTAATCCATGTTATCTCCATCGGCGACGATGGCCAACAACTCCGTCGAATTGTCGCGTGATATCAGAGCAACTTCATCATCACCGTCACCGATCAACCATCGTTGTCGTCGCCGCTTCTAATTCATCGAACACTTTGAAACACCGACGAACCTGGTGCTAGGCCTTTGATCTACAAACTCCGGTGACATCTTTGGTTATTTCAGTGGTGCACAACATGGCTATAAGTAATGTGTTTATATTAAACTTGAGAATTGTGTTTTCTGATGATTTTTTCATTAGAATGCTAGTATTTGGTTTATTATACGTGTAGTCATTTAACATTGATTCCGGCAACTATGAGGCGTGATATTTGTAGTGTTGATTTGGGGATTTTTAAATTTGAGGTTGTTATTATACGTGTATTTAGGTAGTATATTTGTGTACCTAGAATAATATTTTGTGTAACTAGAATAATATTTAATGTACCTATATAATTCGTATATCAGTATACCTGCAATAGTTTGAAATGTGTCTATGATTTGGTAAAAATAATGTACCTAGAATAGAAAAAAGTGTACCTACGACCTTAAAAAATGTATATAGAAATCTGGTAAAAGTGTGTACCCACGGTAGAAAAAAGTGTATATAGAATTCTCGTAAAATGCGTACCTACGATAATAAAAAGAGTATGTGAGATTTGTTAAAGAGAAAAAAAAAACAGTGTATCCATCATATATATCAATGTACATATAGGTCGTTTCCACTTTTTCCACCGAGTGATCGTTTCCACCGGATCCTAAATCTATATATATATATATATATATATATATATATATTTATTTATTTATTTATTTATATAAGAGACTAAGGTTTTCAAAGATATTATAATATTAAAAAAATGAAAAATAAATCCGTGCATTCTTTGCACGGGTTTAAAACTACAAATATGGGAAATATATATAATAATAACTAAAAGATTCTCTACTTTCTTTTTTATATCTAGAATATTATATATGATATTTTCTTAATTTAAGTTTTGATCGATGTGATAATATACTTATAAGAACTCTCTAAGACAATACTTAAGAGACTCAAAAGATATTTTGGGTTGATACCTTAGTATCAAGGATGTCTTTATTTATAATCATAATATCACCTCACCTTATGACAATTTTCCAATGTGGGACAATTGTACTATTTATACGTAGTATATTCACCGCACCTACATTATTTTTAATGTGGGACAAATAGCATCCTAAGTGGTACACCATATTTTTCTATAAATAAAACAATTAATTCTTGATTGATAGTATTATTTATGATATTTTCCTGAATTATTTTTTGTTGAAGTTTTTGATAGTCTATTATAATCTTAAGAACTCTGATAAACAAAACTCAAGAGGCTCATATTTGTAATCATAAGATCATCTCACTTTGTGTAATTTTTCAATATGGGACCATTCTAATATTTATAAGTATTATATTCACCATACCTATATTACTTTTCGGTGTGGAACAAATAACATACTAAGAATTACACCAAGTATGTATAAATTATATTAGAAACTATACTCTAATGATAGAATTTTTATCAGAAATTCAATTATATTATGTTCATTATTTTTTTTTAAACTACCTTTTTGTCTGATGAAAAGTAAAAAAATTTATATAAAAATTATAAACGTCCCTTGAATATAATATACGAAATATATATTAAAATAATTAAAAGATATTTTACTTTATTTTTTTTATCATACTTTCCTAAATTAATTTTTGATGATGTAAATGTCAATATTGGAGAGATACTAATACAAACTTTTAAGAGATCTTTAAGACAATATTTAAGCGACTTAAAAGATTTTGGGTGGATACATAATTCCAATAATGACTCCTATTTAAAATCATAGGATCACCCTAACTTATGCTAATTTTTCAATGTGCGCTTCTTTTTATACATAGTATATTCACCATGCGTACATTATTTTCACTACAAGAGAAAGCTCAATTCGCGACGGAAAATTTGCGACGGACATAAAAGCCGTAGCAAAAGACATTTGCGACGGATTTTGCGACGAATAGCTCACCTTGCGATGAAAATCCCGTAGCAACGCTTTTTCCCATGGCGCGTCTATAAATTCATATGGCGGGAAACACTGCGACAGAATTTCCGTCGCAAAATGCCTTTTATGCGACGAAATTTGCGACAGGAATTCCGTCGCAGGTCAATAAAAATTGACTTCTTGTTTGACTTTGAAAGAGGACATCTGGCAGAGTATATGCGACGGATTTTGCGACGGAAATTTCGTCGCAGGATTTTTAATAGGATAACAACGCAAATCTCTCTCCCCGACATTACTTTTACTTTACCAAATCAGCATTCCCAAATCGACATTTCCCAATCGACCACCTTCCGCAAATCACATCTTCATCGGGGCCACTCCCAAGACCATCGGCGCCACCCCCAGACCACCAGAAAAACCTACATCACCGGGTATATCCCAGGTACGCCCCTCTTTCTCTCTCTCCCTCTTCTTTATATTGTGACTTTTTCCAGATCTGGCCTCGCCGGCGGTCGATGCCACCTCTTGTGGCTGACTGACGACCGGCGACCGCCGCTCCACCCTCCCCTTTCCCCTTCCTCCTTTTCCCCTTCCCTTTCCTCTTCTTTCTTCTCCCATTTTCCCCCTTCTTTCTCTCCTCTCTTCTTCTGCCGGCCCCCACCCTGCTCTCCCGCCGGCGCCACCCCCTCCCCCTGTCGGCCGTTGCGCCACACTCCTCTCCCCTTCCTCCTTTTCCCCTTCCCCTTGACCTTGCCCTTCTTTATTCTCTCCTTTACCCCCTTCTTCCTCTCCTCTCTTCTTCTATCGGCCCCACCCCCTGCTCTCCCGCCGGCGCCACCCTCCCCGTGCTGGCCTCACTTTACCTTCCTCTTCCTCCTTTAAATTGTTATTATTGTTATTAATATATTATATATGTTTTATATATGTTATTAGTCAATTTAATTAAGTATTTTTTAAGTTTAATTAGTATACTATTAAACAAGTTAATGATTTGTTAGTATAATTTATGTTAGTATAGTATAATTAGTATAGTTTATGTTAGTATAGTCTTATGTTAGTATAGTTTATTTTTGTATAATTTATGTTAGTATAGTATAATTAGTATAGTTTATGTTAGTATAGTTTTATGATAAAAATATAATTTATGTTTAATTGTCATTGTTAACATTATTGTTAAGGCAAATTGTGTTTATTTTTATGTTTAAGTTTGCATTATTATTGAGTAATTGTGTTGTTCATATATGATAGGCCTAGTACCCGTTCAAGAATTATACATTAGGTGTAATTCTTGAATAGTCCCCGTTTTGGGACTGTCTTTGAATCTTTCATGCCATTTAGGTGGTAAATACTAATTATTTTTTAATTGTTATTTGACGATTAAGTTTGGTTGAAAGTTCCTTAAATGTTCTCTGAATACATATGTAGAGTGACAAGTCATTCAACATTGTGTATTTGGAGAACTGTAGGGATTTTCTGCCGAATTTCCGTCTCATAACAATGAATTAAATGAATAGTATTTACTAATTAATGGTATGAAAGATTCAAAGATAGGTTTAGGTTGGAGAGATAAGGCCCCCATGAGCTCGAAATACTATTTTTTTTTTGCAGGTTGAAGATGTTAGATGGTTATGGTTGTTATTGTTGTTTTTGGAGGTTGTTTTTTTTTTTTTTTGATAAGGTAAGGAAACTAGGTTGATCCTCTAGGATAGGACCAACCTATCTCATCCTTTCGAATGAGGGAGGTGAGTTGAAGCCACCGGCTATGAAACCACCTCGAAAGATTTGGACAAGAATGTCCAATATAGGCCATAAAGTCCGCAACTTTGTTGGCCTCACGAAAGCAGTGATTTAAAATCACTTTCTCGAAGAAATGAAGGTCTAGCCTCACATCTTTGATAATACTTGATATTTCCCACGGAATTTGCCAGTTACCACGAATCGGGTTGATAACACATAAATTATCACTTTCAACAATCAATTTTGAAATTCCTAAGTATTTAGCTGCTAAAACGCCTTCTTTCAGAGCGAGTGCTTCTGCAACAAGTATACTATTAGATCCGCATTTCTTTGCTCCTAACAAGACAACTTTCCCATTATGATCTCTAATACAATAACCTAAAGCAGTGTTATTTCCATCTATGTTGGACCCATCAAAATTTAGCTTTAGAAACCCGCTTCTAGGTTTTTACCACCAAATTTCTTTTTTATTAACATTGTTGTTAACGGATTTGTCTATATCGGGGTTTTTGACATCCTTATGTCTAGTCTCATTCCAGATTTTAATGCTATTATTACATAAACTAATAAGATTGTTGATATTGATATGAACATTATTAAAGATACTGTCGTTTCTATAAAACCAAGCATTCCACCAAATAAAGATAACCTTAATAAAATCCTTTTTTGGAATTAAATATTTTAGATGATTAATTTTCATCAAAAAACTTTGACTAGAAAGGCTATCATAAATTTGCAAAAAAGAGTTAAAGCTCGTAATGTTCATGTGTTGAATAACTGAGCCAATCAAGGGGCACTCGAAAAAGAAATGCTAGAAGAATGGTTACACAAAATACAATGAGGTGGGACATTAATATGACTTTTAAGAAGCCTATCTTTCGTAGGTAGGCTGTCAACACAAGTTTTCCAAAGAAAAAATTTTAGCTTTGGAGGAATATTCAAGTTCCAAATCCAGAAAAATTCACACTTGCCAAGATTATGGTTTTGGTTGATCAAACCTTGTGCTAACCAAGTAGCTGTTTTGGTAGAAAAAATTCCATCTAGAGACAATCCCCAAAGAAGGGTATCTGGAATATCATTACTTGGCAATGAAATATTAGTTATTTGATTAACAGTTTCGTTATTCACCAATTCCGCTAATTTACAAACATCCCATAGTTTATCAGGAGTAATGAAATCCTTAACCAAAAGATTGAGATCACGGGTACTACCATCATCAGTATTGCTGATTAAGGGATAAGAAAAGACCCAATTATCCCACCAAAAGTTATTGTTGCTACCGTTACCTACCTGCCATCTCAACCCTTTTCTAAACAACGTCCTTAAGCTCATAAGTTTACGCCATTGCCAAGAAGAGGCGGAATTAGGCTTATGAGTAAAAAGTGAACAATTTCTCAAGTATTTTTTAGTTACCATCTTGACCCAAATACTTTCCTTATCCATAAGAATCTTCCAAAGAAGTTTCATTTAAAGAGCTTTATTAGCCGCTTCAGAAGATTTAATTCCTAACCCACCAACAGACTTTGTTAAACAAACTTTATGCCACCCAACAAGATTCGGGGAGCGTTGTGACGGATTCTTATTCCAAAGAAAGTCTCTATTAATTTTATCTAATCTATTGTGGATCGATGAAGGTAGTAGGAAGCTTTGCATTTGAAAGGTTCCCTTCGCGGCTAAATTAGCATTAACAAGAACTAGTCTACCAGCTTGCGATAAAGAATTCGCTTTCCACTTTGATAACTGGTTGCAAGAGGACTGAATAATAATTTCGAAAGTGTTTTTAGTGACCCTGCTGTCAATAATCGGACATCCTAAATATTTACCCAAATGAGCTTCCTCGTTCATACGAAGAATGCCTCTAAAAGATTCCCTAAGTGAACAATCGATATTTCTAGTGCATTGAAAAGTGGATTTGTCAAAATTAACAAATTGCCATGAAATTGTGCAAAATTTATCCAACATAGACTTAAGTTTTCTACAACTCTGATAAGAGGCTTTAGCAAAAATCATAGTGTCATCCGCGAAGGTAAAATATGGAATTTTTTCAACTCCAGCACCAATTCTAATACCAATATCACTAGAGCTAAGATTGCTATTTTTCTGAAGAGATCTTGCTAACAACTCGGCGCACATGATAAAAATATACGGTGACAAAGGGTCTCCTTATCGAATACTTCTAGTGGGTCTAAAAACGTCTCCCGGTGTTCCGTTTACTAACACCGAGAAAGAAACCGTCCTTATACATTCCATGACCCATGAAATCCACTTGGCATTAAAGCCCATTTGCTTAAATGTTTCCTCAACAAAGCTCCATTCTAATATGTCGTATGCTTTCTCCATATCAAGTTTAATGGCAATCCAACCCGCTGTGCCTTTTTTACGCTTAAAAGAGTTAAAAATCTCATGCGCTAAAAGGATATTATCTTGTATAAATCGATTAGGTGTGAAAGCCCCTTGAAAAGGGTGAATAATTTTATGCAAGACACACCGAAGACGATTAGCCAAGATTTTTGAAATAATTTTATAGAGAGTTGAGCAAAGACTAATAGGGCGAAAATTGTTTGCTGTTTGAGGGTTATCAATTTTAGGAATCAATGCTATGAAAGTATGATTTACCTCTTTAAGCAATTTACCTGAATGAAGAAATGCTAAAATTGCTTTAGTCACAGAATTTCCTACAATATCCCAATATTTTTGAAAGAATTCTACAGAAAATCCATCGGGACCTGGACTTTTATTAGCAGCTAAGTTAAAGACGGTTTGTTTAATCTCATCCATAGTAATATTACTTGTAACAAAATGTTATCTTCGTCAGTAATTAAACCATTAATCAACTTAAAGTCCTCAATCTTGTCAAAATGACAAAGCTGGTTTTTTGTAAATCTAAGTTTAAACTCGTTAGAAATTTCTTGTTTAATACGTTCTTGATCAGTAATACAAGCACCATTTTTATTAATATTAATAAACTGCTTAATTCCATTTTTACTACGCCTAATCGTGGCATGACTTTGAAAATACTTGGTATTATTATCTCCAAAATTAGCTTTGTTTATACGAGTTTTTTTGTTGCCAATAGACACGTTTATAGTCAAGTAGTGCATCACGTTTTTTCAACCATCTCAATTGCGCGCGGCTTCTAAATCGAAAATGTGGGCTGAGCCTAGCTGTTTTTGAATATTTTCCAATTTATTTTCAGCAAATAAAAGTTGTCGAAAATATTTCCAAAAGTAGATTGATTCCATTTCTTTGCCTTTTGTTTGAGAAGCTTGCATTTTTGGGAAAGACAAAACATATACGATCCCTTAAATTGGTATTGCCAACAACTTTTGACCATTTTACTGAAATCATTTCGAAGAGTCCACATAAGTTCAAAACGAAAGGGAAGGTGCTTTTTTGCGAGTTTGGTTATGAAACTTCACGGAGATTGGATAATCGTCTGAGCTAGTAAAAGCATGATGAATAAATTGCATATTTGGATAAAAACCAATCCAATTAGGGGATGCTAAAGCTCTATCAATAATTTCAAAAACATTATCACAACCACTTTTCTTTTTTCTCCAAGTGAATAAGTTACCAGAGAAAGGGAGATCTACAACATTAGTGCTATTTAGAAACCTAGATAGTCTTAAACAACGAGCATTGGTAACCTTACCCCCCCCCCCCCCTTATTTTTCACTAGGACACTTAATCTCATTAAGGTCCCCTAGTAATAAGAAAGGTAAATCAAGATCTAGGACAAAGTTTTGGAACTCGTTCCAAAAATCCACCTTTTCTGCCGGTTGGGGTGGGGCATAGACAAAAATTAGGCAAAAAACCACATTATTGGTCAAGTCACAAACTTCACATGCAATGAACCTGTTTGACTTAAAAGTTACTTTTAAAGAAAAATGCATCGAAATAGACTCTTTCCAAAAAAAGCCAAATCCCACCTGATAAACCAACACTAGGAATAAAATAACAACAATTAAAACCCAAATTATTTATCAGGTAAGGATCCGGCTTACTAGAAGATTTAGTGTCACAAATAGCTAAGATTTTAATTCCATTCGACGAGCAGAAAAAATTAAGCTCTTCGGCGAAGTTATTTCTTTTAGTGTCCCTAACATTCCAAAACGCAATATTCATTCGTAACAAGTAAAAATTTACGACCAAGTTGCTGGGATGAAACCACTTTCAAAAAAATGGCGTTTGAAAAGCAAAAGATAGTCCAAAAAACTATAACCAACAAAATTAACTCATTACGAAGCGAAAAAAATCCCGATTCAAATTTTCTCAACGACAAAATCTAAAAGTCATCGTTAACAATCTTGCTAGAAAAACAAATTTGAAAATACCCTACTAAGAATAGGATAACTGCAATCCAAGATAAAGTACTATAGACAACAAAGCAATGCACAAACAACTCCACCATCTTTTGAAACAAAGGAGAAGCAGTAGGAGCGAAGACCAAAAAGAAACAATGGTTGTTGAACATAAAGTTTGCTAAGGCAAGACAAATCAAAGGAAGTTTCTCATCAAAACAAGAGCCACGCAAGAGCCCAAAAAAACTGCTAACAGACAACTCAACAAAACCAATGTCACGAAGGGACAACTCGCAAATGAATAAAAGTTCAGGTAAAAAAGCATAAGACAAAGAAGAAGGAAAATCCTCCCTTGAGAAACAATATATAAAATGATGAAGAGCAACAAGGAAGGAATAAGCTTTAGTAGATTGCTTCTTCAAAACACCAAAATCTAAAATGACAATAATACAAACTAGAATTCTCCCCCTTAGGGTAGTCCAAAATGCTCCCCACATCAGCGAAAAGAAGAGCAGAGTACATTTGGGGATAACAGGTTCAAAACAATCAGAAGAGGTTGTTCTAAAGATCACAATCTTGCCGAACACGCAAAAAAAAATTGGACTACCATTAATAACTTTGGACAAGGGAAGGAGAAGAAAAGGATGACGCCCTCAAGCCCTATGACGTTTGGAAGAAGTTGATGCCGAATCAACTTCGTCCATCTTTCTTTTTGACGAACCCGAATCTTTGGAAGAAGAAGCGCACTTGGCATTGTTCACTCCTAGATAACCAATTTTCTTAATAAAAGATTTGCCTGAATTCATAGAGCTGAAAGAGCATGCAGCCAAAACATCATCGTCATCAAGTAAATCATCCTCGTCATACAAGAAATATGTCAAAACACCACCTGGGGCAACCAAGTTAGTATCCAGCCCCTCTTCAAGAAGAGAAAAGGGATTGGAAACAACAATATCTTTTGAGAAAAGAGCTCGAATAGGTGCTAGGATAAACGCAACCGAATTAGATGCAATTTCACACACAATAATTTCATTGCCTTTGTCTAAATCAGATTCAAAGTGATTTATTTCTACAATGGAGTTCGAAGAAGTATGAACAGAAACAATCATATCAGAACACTTATTGTTATCATTTTAAGCATTGTCGATATCTACGACCATTTTTTCTTTGCCCTTTCCCTGATTCTTAAGAAGAAAAGAGCCAGAAGGGGTAGTATGCACATCAGCAGGTTCTTTAATAACAATAACCTTGTTTAAAACTTTATCCTTCTTAGGGATTTTAGCATTGGCAGATTGTCTGTTATTTTTCTGTGGAGTAGACTTAGAATGAGGTGTTTTCTTAGTTGCAGTTTTAACTTTAGTCTTAATAGGTACACTTCTCATTGGGGCATGGATCACATCAGCCGTCTCGGCCGTGATTCCATGAGATGCTACCAAAGAGGCTCTTGCCAAAATAGACTCAGAAAGTTCAATCATCTTAGGATCTTTTTTAATAAAAATCTTATTCTCCCTCTTGGGAAGGGACAATAAAGGGCAAACATCAATAATATGAGAGGGTGAACCACAGCAAGAACACCCAATGGGAAAGTCTTTATACCAAACCACAAAAGCATCACTTAGACCACCAACACGAGTAGTCTCAACATATGAAACTAATGGAACGGTCACATCAACAGAGACACAAGCTCTAGCAAATTTAATCATAAATTTTTCCTCGGTACAAATATCCAGTTTAATAAGTTTGACAACCTTATTAGCTTCAAAAAGTTTGCAAATAGGCACAAAGCTAGCTAATTCAATTGGAAACCTAGGAAGTCTAACCCATACATCGGCATGAGTGATAGACTCACAATATGGATCAAACATAGGTCTCCAAGGACTAATGACAAAAAGGTCGCCTTGAACATGCCAAGGCCTATCGCGCCAAATACGTTTCTTGTCATTTGGGTTAGCACATTTAATAAGCACCCATTGATTACCCATATCCAAAAAATCAATATTTCCAGCAGCAAAAACCCACTCAATTTTAAGACGAGCAATTACGAGCTTATAATCAACAGAAGTTTGCAACATTTGACCAACCAAGCAAGACTTAGAAAGTTTAAAGATTTCATTTTGCACTTCAGGAAGATCATGTAGAATAATATTCTGAATTGGGGTATTATCCTTATCATGCTCCATATGAGCAGAGGGAGTGTCAGAATGTTGAGTCCCTGGCTGTCCCCTAGCAGGAACATCCATATAGGAGTTCGAGGGTCCAGCCTCATCAACCTGAGCAACAAAAGGGGAAGGTTTGAGACCTAAGAGAGCATTTTTAAAACTCAAATCAGACTCCATAAAGAAAGACGGATCTAACAATGAAAGAGTAGTACTAAGAAAGATAAACTTAGAAAGTAGAGTGAAAAGAGTTGTAATAATTCCCTTCACAAAACTAGTACTTATATATGCAATTGGAGGGCACCTAAAAAAGGGAAAGAGAACAGACCTGGACTTGAGAAGAGGAGGTAACAACATCCCCCTGGATGAAAGGAGAAACGTCAGAACTTCGAAATCAGGAGCGAGAGTAAGAGATAACGCCTCAACAGAAACATGCAGACATTCCCTTGGGTAAAGGCAAAGGATCCAGTTAAAACTAGAAGGAACCCTAATCTTCGCTTGTAGATCTACGATTAACCATTGGGTACAAAGATACCACTTGGAGACACTCTTGCTCAAAATATGCAGAACCACACCTCCTTCCACATAAGAAAAGGAGAGAAGGGCTGATTGAGAGACCCACCAGAAAGTATGGCCTGATTTAATAGCAAATAATTTTCTCTGAAAAGAGAAAAAATAAGAATTGGTACTTAAAAGATATTGGGAATGACAAGTATCATTTGGATTAATTCTAAGAGGAAAATTTAGCTTAAAAAATGACGATTAACAATGTTAATAGAAGGGGGGAAGAGAATCTTTGGCCGATTAGAAGCATAATCAGCCTTTTTCTTTGTTTTGGGATTTTTCATTGAGAGAGTTTCTCTCTCTTCATTTTTCTTTGTTTCGTCCTTAATGCAGCTTTTTTGTTGAGAAAATAAAACTAATTTGGAGGTTGTTGTTGTTGTTTGAGGTTGGAGGTTGTTAGGTAGTTTCTTGTTATTTAATTGTACATGTGTGTTAATTCATGACAACTTTGTACACTTTAGTTTTTCTCTATATGGCAGGCAGACGACGACGGAAAGGTAGTTGTAGTAATGTAGGAAACCGAGAGCAGGAGGACGAGAATGAACAAGGCAATGACAGGAATGTGCAACAACCACATGTGGATACTACTACTCGCCGAGTCCGTCTCGATCCGGATGAGGAAACAGGTGTCTGATAAGACTAATTCACTTTTACTTTAATTGATTATAATTATGATTATTTAAAATATCATAATATTTATATATAATGATAATTGGTTTCAGGTTTAGTGACTCATATGTGGTTAAACTGATATCGGAGACCATAACCTGCGGGTACAAGGAACACACTCCAAACTGGAAAGAGGCGTCAAATACTTTGCGGTCGGCTTGGTGGAACTGGTTTTGTGGTATGTATTATGATTTTATTATAATTATATCTATTTCAAATTTTTTTCTCAATTTATCTTTGTTATTGTTTCATTATTTTTTTGTTTATTTACTTAATGTCTTCCTAACTTTATGTTTTTAATTTTGACAGCAAGAGGTTTCTTTCGAGCCTTGCCATAGAGATATGGTAAGAAAAGCTTGGGAATATGCCATAAAGACCCGCTTACGTCATATGATCTATCGAGCTTCGCAGAAATACGAGGAGCACAAGCCGTAGTGGATTCCTTTGGACTTATTTAGAAAGCTTAAGAATAGGCCCGTCGAAGATCCTAGCTTCGTTGCGATATTTGAATCAGCCTCGGCTAATCGTAGGCCGGGATGTGAAGAGAAGGGAAAGGCGTTGCGTACTCACATAATGGGTAGAAAAAACACCTTGACACTCATGGACGAACTAGTAAATATCTTCTTTCATTTTTTTTGTTTATTTATCTAATTATAATTTAATACTTATATATATATATATATATATATATATATATATATATA
>JAIUZE010027742.1:0-16431 GCA_022085475.1 Heliosperma pusillum | reverse complement strand
TGTGACAGGTAGCACAGAAGAAGAACCACATCATTTCCCCAAGCTGAAAGAGGTCAGGAGTCTATCCCGTACTAAATATGATGGGAACGTTTACATGGAAAAAGTATGAACAACAACGATGCTGGACCTTTATAAGGAGGCTGGGAGACGCATAGCAAGAGAGCAATTAATAATTATTCCACTCGAGGATGGTATTGTAGGGGTAGAACGTCAAGCAATGCTGGATTGGGAAATTCTAGCCATTTGGGCTGGCCTTGACGAGATTGATGTCCAACACGTATATGTTTGGATGAAGTAAGTTTCTTAATAAATTAAATCATGCAATATTCTAATATTCTGACTAAGATATAGTGTTTTTAATAACGGAATTAAAACCATCATGTAGGTACTTGAACTCGGTTGTGATCCCCGGGACCAATAATCCACTTGCTCAATACGGATTCCTGTGCCCACATATTTTATCTAAGCATATCGGGATGATTTCGTATGATGAACGTATAAATTTTATTGCTGAGGAATTGGCGAAAAACAATAAGCTCATTCTTGCCCCTTATAATGAAGTCGGGTAATATATAATTAATATTACGATTCCAAATACAATTGCATTTTTATATGTTTGGTTATGATGCATGTTGTGCTTGTTAATAATGATGTGTCTCTCGATCTAGGAGACATTGGGTACTAGCAGCGATCAATCCGAGCAAGAAGAAAGTATTTTGGTTGGACTCTTTGCATAAACAACCATCCGAGACCTTTAAGAAGATGATTATTAAGTAAGTTTATAATAATGATTTGGCACATAATATTAAGTTTCAATTATTATTATTAAGTAAGTTTATGTGACTTTCGGCCTCTTTCTTTTTTTAAAGGGCCTTTGAGAAGAAAAGAGCAAACGACGATCAACCGACAGAAGATTCTGATGATGACCCAACTTTTATTACGATAACATGGGTTCGTACGCGCAAATACAATACCTTAATAATTAAGTGCATTAAACTAATTACGCATATACATCTGTCTTTTTTAATTACGCATTAAACTAATTGGTAATTGCCTTCTCGTCTCTTCGTTTTTTATGTAATAATAGGTCCCTAAACAGCCGGATAGCATCCAATGTGGATACTACGTTTGTCGTTTCATGTTGGAGATTATTAGGCGAAGATATATCAGCATTCCAGAAAGAGTTAGTAGTTTAATGTAGCTATTATTTACGAGTACTTTTTTTTTTCATTAGAGCTGATATCTTTTCTGCTATATATGATCGATGTTGCTATGTATGCCTATACTGTTGTTACCCTACTGATCGATGTCTTTTATTTGTTTTATCCGCAGTATTTAATCAACACGCCACATGTCCCTGAGTATGCTAAGCACCATATAGACGAGGTAAGGGACTTGTGGGGCAAATACGTCCTTGAACATTGTGGGGCTTAGATTATTTTGGAAGCAGATAGGGAACTTTAATTTGTAGAAGTCATTAGAGCAAATTGTAAGTATGAATTGCTCTGAAGGAGATCATTTTGGTTGTATATATCATTTTGCTGCTGCTGTACATGAATTGCTCTGATTTATATATAGATATATCATTTTGCTGCTGCTGAAAGTGGTTTATGCGTGCTGCTACTGCTGCTGATTTATGCAGGATTTTCAGTGGCAGGGGAACAAATTACAATTTTTTCAAAAACAATAATAAAAATAATAACGGTTTTTCAAAATTCACTAAAAGCGTTGTAACATATTTCCCACCAAAACTAATCATACCTTTAACAACGGTTTTATTAAATAGACCGTTGTTACATATTTCCCACCAAAACTATTCACGCGTTTTAACAATGGTGTATTCTGATATACCTGTTGTTATTAAAGATTTCCACAACGGCTTGATTAATATACTCCGTTGTAATTAACTATATTCAAAACGGGTTTGAAAAACTAAAGCATTGTTATAATCTTTCCCACCAAAACTACACACACGTTTAACAACGGTTTCTTTTAACAGAACCGTTGTTGTATCTTTCCCACCAAAATTATTCACACGTTTTAACAACAGTTATCTAGTAATAACAACGACTTTTTACCGTTGTTAGAAATATTCACAACGGTTTTTTCATTAAATATGAACCGTTGTTAAAACCTTTAACAACGGAGGCTTTAACAACGTCCGCTTTTTAATATTACAACGGTTTTTAACCGTTGTCATAGCCTGTTTTTGTAGTAGTGCATGAACTGTTTGTTGACTACTGATAAGGGTAAAGTCGGGTCACCTTAATCAAAGTAATCCTAATTCACTACTAACTAATAGTCAGCGGTAAGTAAGGTATCGAATCCACAGGGAGGCGGTAGTATTCTAATATGTTAAACTAGGTTCGTCTTTTATAGCAATTTCGTGGGGTTTTTTAATCTGTGTTCCTAAACTAATAGCAAACAATAACAATAAAAGGTTGGAATCAATAAGATTAAAAGTCTGGGGTCTCAGGTTCACTAGGATTATTATTCAGGGGTAAGGGTGTAATCAACTATCATGCAATAAAGTTATCTAAGGTCACAAGATCAGTCGATTCAATTATGCCCTTTAGATCTACAATTTAACATGCAATCGTTATCAGTAAACGAGTTCTATTCAATTATCGTAGCCTATCTTAGTCTTAACCCGGTCGGTGTTAATACTAATTTGCGAGACTAGTTAATTAATCCCGACCAGTAATTAAGCAACTAGATTTAAAACGATAACCACACGATAACCATGATATTGCAATTCAATTAATTAGTCTATCCCTTCTAACAATCCAAGATTTCCTTTCAACCCTAGATAAGAATTTAGCTACTCATAACGATATTAATAACAACGATAATAAATAAAGTAAACATGATTAACAATAATGAAGGGATTAACAAAGAATAATTAAAGAACTAGATAGTAACTAATTAAATAACAAAGGAAGATTAAAGAGTACCGATTACAAGCTTGAACTAAAAACAATAGTATTGATGAATCAATCCAGTTGCAAAGCAAACAAAACTCGAGTTTTTAATATTAAAGCGTACCCTAATTGTGAAAGACGAGTTTTCCTTTTAATAACAAGCTGTCAAACACTAGGTTGCTCGATCGAGCAAAGGTGAATCTGCTCGATCGAGCATGACGTCAGCTTAACTCGATCGAGCAGAGTGATGTTGCTCGATCGAGCATCCTTCAGATGGCTTGTTTCTTCGTTTTTTTCATTTCTTCACCATCGCTCTCGATTCCCGTGCCTAACCTTCTACGATCTGACTCCGATATGCTCCATACCAACTCAAAAAGCTCCAAATGCATCCAATCTGCATTAAAACATAATAGACGCGGCAGAATCAATATTCTAGCTAAAATAGCATAGAAACAAACAAGGAAAGACAATAAATCGAGTCTTTGGTTTTTCTGCCACAAATTCGGCGTAAACTGTGTCAAGCGTACTCAAGCCTTTCGCTTCTTGAATTTCCTTCTAAAAGTTTCGTCTAGCTCGGAGAGTCCTCTTTGGTTCGGAATCGTAGGGTACGAGATCAGACCTGGACCACATGGGCATAAATGAACACTAAAGAAAGGGAAAATAATGGTCTCAAGGAACTTAGGTTCCCTGAGACGAAAAAAGGACAAAATAAGTAAAAACAAACAAATGTTGCCTCCCCGGCAACGACACCAAATTTGATAATGGTAAAGTCGCGTCACTTTAATCAAAGTAATCCTAATTCACTACTAACTAATAGTGTAACACCCGCAAATGTACCCTATTTGTATTTTAAAATATTTTACGGATACTTTTCAGGGAATTTTAGTTTTAGTCTAGAATTAAATTTCCCGTATCTATTTTAGAATTTCCGAGTTTGTTTTCGGATTTTACGCGAGATTCCGAGTGAGTTACGCCTTAAGGCGCTTATGGGCTTTTCCCATATTTTTCCACTCACCCTCTTTATATCCCCCTCATAAACCCTAACTCCTTCCTTCATTTCCACTTACTTCTCCTTCCTCAACAAACCACCAAAACCTAAACTCCATTCTTGTTAAATCTCAAAATCGTCACTACTCCTTCGTTAATTGCTCAAATCCGCTAATTTCCGTCTTAATCTTTCCCACTCATCGTCTTCTATCTTAATTGGTAATAAAATTACCGTCTTTCTCACTTTTCAATTTATCCGTCTTTTTCAAAGGTGAATTATATTCATCTTTTGTCGTCTAATTGTAGGTGGAGACCTTCTAGACCCCGACAAAGATTACTATCTAGTGGAGGAAGACTTAGAAATCGATTAAACACGCATAAAGGTAACGGTGAAGGGTTACTCGATATCATTTACGTGTTTTAATGTGTTTTCTATGTTAGTAATCGTATTTAGAATAGAATTAGTAATCATAGGGATTGTATTGTTGATGATAGTTGTTGTTGGTTTATAATTGACAATGAGAATTGATGATTTATGATGATAATTGAAGTTGGTTAATGTTCATAAGTGTTGAAGTGACCATTTGCGTGCATATTGACCCCAGCCGGCCGACCAGCAGCCGGTCAGCTGACCGGCTGGGGAGTTGGCTGTATATTGTTGTGTTACGTGAAATTTTGGGCATGAATTATGTCTCAGCCGGCCGGCCGGCAGCCGGTCTGCCGATCGGCTGAGACACCCCTGTGTTTTTCCTACATTTTCTTATATGACTTGGGTCCCAGCCGGGTAGCCGGCAGCCGGTCCCTTTGACCGGCTGGGATAATCTGCTTTTTCATTCGTTTTCAAATGTTACTATGGGTGCCAGCCGGGTAGCCGGCAGCCGGTCCCCTTGACCGGCTGGCACACACTGCCAAACCTTATGCAATTCGTTCTTATGTTTTCATTTATAATATTTCCGATGGTTCATATATCGTATAAATTTTTGTAATGACTTTAAATATTAATGTTTCGAATATATGATATTCCATTCGCTTGTATCGCATGTTTTGTGACGGTTTTCGATATGTCCTACTTTGAGTCGATTTTACACATGTTACGGTTTGAGCACTAATTTTCTATGTGCTTTGTACTCTCACTCCCTTGGCTACGTCTTCGTTCGTAAGGCTGGAATGTCGGAACGGGGAGTGTATCCTTACTGCTTAATTGCATGTGTTAGTGGGCATATGACGACGTTGTTGGGAGGCGAACGCTTTGCGTTGATCGACCCGGCTGTCAAATGTTGTATACTTGCGAGGTGGTGTCATTGCATGTAGCGTACCGCTTGTTATGAGGCTTGTGCTCTTTTCCGCCTCTTTCGTGAAGGTTGACCGAATTTGGGATACTCGGCGTCTATGATTGACCGAGTCTTGGATGCGAAATGTTTATCTCATGTCGAATTGGAAAATGTGATTTGGAGAGTCTGACCAGATTTAGACTCGGACCGGATATTTATATCTTCATTCTACCAGGAGAAAATTAGTCTACATATACAAAATGAATTGAATCGTGTATGCGTTCAGGGAAATGTTTTATCCCGTGGATGCCTTTTAATCATACTTGCATGAACACGGTGCTAGTGCGTGTCATTTACCGTGAGAGATGTCGTCAACGTATTGTACGGTTAAATGGATGATTATATGATTGATTACTTGGGATCGTTGGATGACTTGGCATGGTATGTTTGTCGAGTCTCAATCTTATCAAACTTATGCCGCTAATGGTTAGATGCAAGCCCTAGTGAGTGTATGGTTGCCTAAGAGTGTCATTCCCGAGTCTTTCTATAATATGATGGTTACGGATATGTACTTCATATGCTCTTATCTTTATATATTGAATTGCCTATTTATCCTTCTCGTATTTCACATGTATATTTATATATGCATGCTTATACTTTTGTATTTCCGTTTATGTACGTTTATTGTGATATGGCTGGGAGAACCCGGAGTTACTCCCCACTGACTGTGGCGTTCATGTGTTTTCATGGATGAACAGGTTGCTTGATTGGATGTCTTTTTGCTTGTGGTATTTTGGGTTCGGGTGTGAGCTAGCGGGCGTTGACCTGGATGAATCACCTCTAGACGTTGTTTAGCTAGTTTGCTAATAACTTTGTTACTTGATAACATTTTGAGAGACCTTGTCTCTTTGTAGTATATTATACTTTGGTTTGTAATTATTGACATTCCTCGTATTTTCTATTTGCATGTAAAAAGTTTTAAAAATACCGTATCTTCCGCTATATAAATCACATGCTTGTTATGTTTTATTTCCGCATTCGCGAGGGTTGTCACAAATAGTCAACGGTAAGTAAGGTATCGAATCCACATGGAGGCAGTAGTATTCTAATATGTTAAACTAGGTTCGTCTTTTATAGTAACAACTTAGTGGGTTTTTTTTTATTTGTGTTCCTAAACTAATTAAGCAACTAAATTTAAAAAGAAAATCAAACGATAACCATGCTATTGCAATTCAATTAATTAGTCTATCCCTTCTAACAATCCTAGATCCCCTTTCAACCCTAGATAAGAATTTAGCTACTCATAACGATATTAATAATAACGATAATAAATAAAGTAAACATGATTAACAATAATGAAAGGATTAACAAAGAATAATTAAAGAACTAGAAAGTAACTAATTGAATAACAAAGGAAAATTAAAGAGTACCGATTACAAGCTTGAACTAAAAACAATATTCTTGATAACTCAATCCAGCCGCAAAGCAAACAAAACTCGAGTTTTTAATATTTAAGCGTACCCTAGTTGCGAAAGACGAGTTTTCCTTTTATAATAACAATCTAATTAACTAAAAACTTATTTAGGAAATCCGAAAGCTGTCAAACACTAGGTTTCTCGATCGAGCAAAGGTGAATCTGCTCGATCGAGCAAGACGTCAGCCCTACTCGATCGAGCATCCTTCAGATGACTGGTTTCTTCGTTTTTTTCATTTCTTCTCCACCGCTCTCGATTCTCGTGCCTAAACTTCTACGATCTGACTCCGCTATGCTCCATACCAACTCAAAAAGCTCCAAATGCATCCAATCTGCATTAAAACATAATAGAAGCGGCAGAATCGATATTCTAGCTATAATAGCATAGAAACAAGCAAGGAAAGACAATAAATCGAGTCTTATGTATCCAAGGGAAGCATAAAGTATGTAAATAAATAGTGATCATAACCTACCCAAAGTCCGAGAAGTCTCCAATTTGTCAATTTTATCATTTAATGCCTCTAACTGAGCAGTTATAACACTACTGTCATCACTACCTCTCACTCTTCCTCTCCGGTTACCATACTCAGTGGTATGCGTAGCTATCTCCTCAATGGTGTTCCAGGCCTTATCATCATCCATGTTGTTTTGAAACCGACTATTAGCAGCGGCATTGAGGAGTGCAATATGATTATCGTATAACCCGTTATAGAAGTGGTTATAGAGAAACCATACTTCAAACCCGTGGTGAGGAACTGATCGAACAAACGTTTTGAATTTTATCCATGCTTCAATAAGCTTTTTAGTGGGTAATTGTTTGAAGCTTGTAATTTTCCCTCTCAGTACAATGGTTCGCAGCGGTGGATAATAAATCTTGTAGAATTCAAGGGCCAATGAATTCCAGTCGATAATATTAGCAGCTTCACGATCTAGATGATGGAACCACTGCCTCGCGCTATCTCGCAAGTAAAGAGGAAATAACACTTCCTTCACTTGCTCTTGTGTTACCCCGGCAGTAAGTGGAATGGAGCAACAATAATTGGTAAATATCTCCAAATGCAAACCTCGATCTTCATTAGAAGCTTCCCCAAAAGTGTTCCGCACCACCAAGTTGATGTAGGAAGGGCGGATCTCAAAGGTACCATTTGTAGTAGGGGCAACTTGAATCCCTTTGCAATGGAAGCCAAGGTAGGCTCAGAATGACTGGAAAGTTTAGTCATTGTAGGTGTAGCCGTGAAGGTTGCAGAATCGGATATATCCTCTTCCAAGGATGGATTATCTACAATAGTGAATTGATCGCAGTTACCCTCAAGTGAACTCAAGTCTTATACATGAATTATTTCTCACTGAAAGTTTCGTGTATAACGAAAAGTCTTCTCAGGTTCAGGATCGTAAGGTAGGATGTCTGATCAATTAGACATGTGCATAAATAGAATTGGCAAAAGCAACTTGACCCGAAAAGGCTGACCCGAGACCCGAAACAAATACGAGTTGCAAAACACGATTATAACCCAAAACCCGAATTAACCTTCCCCGACCCGAACTTGACCGGAAGTGCGTTGACCTCAAACTGACTCGGCGATCCGAAATGACCCGATCCGAAACTACTAGCACGAAAATGACCCGAAAAAATAAACTCTAATTGAACAAAAAACACTTGAAATGACTAAATGCACTTTTTTTTTTCTTAATCCTTGACCCGAAAATGACCCGGACCAGAAATAACTCGACCCGTTGACCCGAAACAGACCCGATCAACTTACCCGAAAAACACTTGAAACTCGAAACAAACCGACCCGACCCGAACTAATCCGATATTATGATAGACCCGAATTGGCCCGACCCGAATAAACCCGATCCGAACCCGATCGATTGACCCGTTTGCCAGATCTAGGCATAAACGAGACAAATAAATAAAAGATGAGAACTGTCTCAAGGAATTGACGTTCCCCGAGACAAAAAGACAAACTAAATTAAAAACAAACATAAAATTGTTGCCTCTCCGGATTCATTTACTATAGAACGTCACTTAAAACCAATTCTGAGCGCTCGAGAATATTCCGGATATTTTAATATTTCAAAACTTATCTTTTTTGGTAAAATGTATCCGTATTTTATTTAGAAAGAATTCGAAATCTACCGCAATTCCATAAAAGAAGCGCGGAAATCTTTCTTTCAAAGCAGGAAACTGCTTGGGAAATGACGCAGCGGGCGATGCGCCTCTTCCAAGAGTCGCAGTGCCTGCTGCGCCTCTTTCCCAGCTTGTTTTGCCTATTTCAGGAATATATTTGAAATTTCTTTCCGTGTTCGAGATATTCCAAAACTCTTCGGATTTTTCCCTATAAAAGGAGAGGTTCGTGCTCCCTTTTCAAGGAACACGACTGTTCCGCCCCTTCTTTTCTCTCTCTTTGCATTCTACACCTTGCTCTAAGCATTTTGACATCTACGTGCTTGATCAATCGATCACGTAAGCTCATATCCTTTGGGTTCCCGTCACGTTCTTGCATAGACCGACCAAGTTGACCACTACATTTAATCAATTTAACTAATCTTTTTGATCCTCTAACGAGGGCACTTTCTTTACATTCGAGTCGAGCTATCGCTGAATAGCAACTTAGTTACTCTTATTATGTCAACATGTAAGTCTGAGGATGTAATAATTCCATCTTTTATTTTTGTATCTTGTATCATGTAAGATTCATGTCGGATTTATGCTTAAACCTTTTCAAAACCTGTATTATTTTTTTTATTATTTCTTATAAATCGTCTTTTAATCTAATTAGATAGTTTGTCTTGACTTAGAGCCCTAATAATCAATATTAGTGGGTCTTTGACATCTTTAGATCAAGTTTGAGTCTTTAGAGGTTAGATCCATCCGTATCAAATCTCTAGGATTCGTCTTTGATATAATTTAGTATAATTTAATCAATTAAATCACTTCAATTCGAGTTGTAGGTCAATAACAAATCGTAAATACACAAGAGAATACTAACTGATTGCGATTATGGCTTCACAACCAATACCCAACTTAATAACAGACGCACAGAGTGCTGCTCTTCTTCCAGAGGACGCATCACACGATGCACCTGTTTTGGGTTGGATTTTGTCTCTGAACTTCCTGATTCGCTCCGACGTAGCCTTAATTACTATTTAATCGACTATTTACCGTACTATCGCTATTAATCTGTTCGTTTAGTCTTTTATTCTTCCTTTTCATTAAACCTTTCTTTTTGACATATTTTCGACATATATCCCGGAATCCGCTGTAATCTTTGTAATTATTTTATAGCTATATTTAATCATTGTATTGCATGATTTATTTGCCTTTCACATGCAATCAATTCTAAATTCACATTCGACGTAATTGATTGCTAAACTACATGTTAAACCGTCAAAGTTAATTCACATGCTAGGATTAAAACTTGGATGTTGCATTGCATGCATATAACCAACTACATATCGAGTACAAAATATTTTCCCTAATAAGTAGTAGAGGCCGCTATCGAGGCGGGTGGGATTAGGTGTTCGATTAAAGAACTTCCTAATACGTACCCTCACTCCTTACTCTAGATCTCTGTGAACATCCGTGTTCATTGGCATCCACGAAAGTCATTCTAGACATAAAACGCTAAGGGTAACGAGTTCTTAGTGTTCATGTCATTGCTTTGTGTCTTGATATGGCATGAGGTATTCGAACGTTCCAACTTCCCACAAAAGCTAGTGGCGACTCCACAAATACGTATTTCTACGCTTGTCTCTCATTTCTCCATCAGTGGCTCCCCGCGCGCCATGCCTTGGAAAAGATCGTGAATTCGTGTATCACAGTTTGGCGACTCCGCTTGGGATTATACACTTACGTGTACCTAGGGTGAAACTTGAAAAAGGTTAGGGAATAGTATGTAGGAGACAGTTGTCGGTTTTCATTACTCGACCTTCCTAGGTCGTTTTATTCGGCCTTCTTAGGCGTAACCCAACCCTTTCGACCAATTGTCCTGTCTGGACGGTCCAAATTTTTATCTGGGCCTAAGGATGGATAACGATTGATGTCAACCATACCATGGTGTATACTCATGTTACCACCAAGGGCTTTCACGACTCAAGGAAATGGACTAGGAACCGGCCTTACTCATGTTTTGCGCGGATCTCTCCACCGACCTTGGGCTTGATTGCTTGGTATGGCAACCCATCCTTTAAACCAAAACCATTTAAAATGCACTTAGCATACCGTTATTATGCCTGTTTAAATGTGTATAACCTCTACATGATCACCACTTTGTAAATTAACCATGACAAAAGTTTGATAAAGAAAATCCTTTTTTAAAAATGTAAAACATTTTCAAAGGTGGCCTAAAGTGTTCAAGTGTCTAGTCAAAATCATTTCTCCTCTTCGAGTCAATACTCCTACAACCACACTCCGGTTGTCTAGGACGAACATTTCCAAACCAGTCATTTTTAAAACTCACTTAAACACAGTGGTACAGTCCCACTTCACAAGTCGAGTCTTTTCGAGTAAGTGTGCTAGATTGGTCGATCGTGTTTTGATTCGTCGTCGGTCTCTTGCTTAGTTTTCAAGATGCCTGGAACTATTCAAGCAAGTGTTCATCAACCCGAGCCAATTGGTAATGATCAAATCCTAGTTGCGCTCTTTTGTCTCCAAACAAGTCAAGACCAAGCCTATGTTTGCCTCAATGCCATTTAGAGTCGAATTGTTGCCGTAGAAACTAGGCTGCCTCCTACAGACATTTCTGGCCCTAGTGTACACGATAACATTCCCCTCATTGTGGGACAACCAGAAGTCAATACCTCACCAGTTCTTACTGGAGAAGAAAAGCGACTCCAATACTTGGAGGAACAACTAATATATCTCAAGGGAGATGACATCTATAGGGAGAATAACCGCAAATATGAAGTTGTTAACGGACAACTGCCAACCAACTTCAATATGTCTGATATCTCAAAATTGAAGGGGCATGAGAACCCTTTAAACCACATCCGTGGTTTCAAGGATTATATGTCTATCAAAGGCATCAAACCAGAGATGTTCCTAAGGATCTTTCCTTCATCTCTCAACACCCTTCCCAAGGAATGGTTCTATTCTCTATATCGGAAGAATATTGTAACTTGGGATGATGCTGCAATTGACTTTACCAAAGAATACGCAGACAATGCTAAAATTCAAGTTAACATGCGTAATATATAGGTCCTTACTCAAAATGAGAAGGAAGATTTCATCGATATCCTATGTAGGTGGAGGAAGACTAGTACACAACTGGTCAAAGGTCCGGATGAAGCCACTCTTGTGGAAAAGTTCTTGGATAATCTAAGACCCATTTATGCAAACCACCTAAGATTCCAAAACATAAAGTCTTTTAAAGACTTAACTATGCTAGGGACCAGAATCGAAGACGACATCCGAAAGGAACTCTTGTCTAAAACGGTAGGTCGCGGGTATGCAGGCTCAACGAGTCATTCTTATGGCTCCCCTAACAAGACTGATGAGGTCAATCTTGTTGAATCACCCAGAAAGTACAACCTTCAAAAGAAGTTCACAAACATCGGCGACACATACTTCAGTGCCTTGAAAAGATTTACTCAACAAGGCAAGTTCCAGCCTATAGGAACTACACCTGATCCGGAAAAGAAGAATAAGTTCTGGGATGAGAACGCTTACTGTGAGTATCATAGAGGCAAGGGGCATGACACAAAAAAATGCTTTAAATTAAAGCACGTCCATCAAGATATGATTGAGGATGGTCGTTTACCCATACCCCCAAGGAGGCAAACCCAACAACATTAGAAATCCTCTTGGAATTCTAATGATCACGGATCAAGAATCCATCTTGTATTGTTCACACCTCATGTTCCCAGTTGAAGATGAAATTAACATGCTCGAAAATGAAGAAAGGTATTCCACCACTTCTCCTACCATCGATGACTTCCTCGCATGGGCTAGAAGTGTGAGTAGACCAGTTTCAGAGCTCCAAACTATCGTGACATCCCTACGCATTCCAGGCACCACACCCCAAGACGGCGCACCACGAGCTCCAGTCCTATCCCAACAATCTAAAATTCAAGAAGTGATCACAACATGTGACAAACTTGTTGAACGTGTCATCACTTTAGAAGCTCAAATCATCAGCTTGAAAGAACTCAATACCGCCACCAAAATATGGGCCGACAACGACACGGATGAGTACCTCACAAAACATTCTCAAACTCAAGATAGTGAAGATCAAGATATAGACTATCTCACTCCATCAAGATGCCCCTATCAGAATATCACTCAGAATAGTCCTACTACTAATGATCCAATTACTATCACCACTGTTATCACCCCAAATGATGGCGGGGGTACATCTACTGACCATCTACTAAAGCAACTACAAAAGACAAAGACTGATCTTTCACTCTGTTAATTAGTTTCAAGTTCATTTCCCCTTCGCCAAGCTTTACTCCAAGCATTGCCAAGGCTAAATGTGGCACACGACTCTACACTCAACAATGTAGTCAACTTGGTCGTCCAAGATTCAGTCAAATTAAGTAACCCAGTTACTTTCTCAGATGAAGATTTAATTTGCCTCATTTCGGGGCTAGTCACAACCTCGCTCTGTATATCACAATCACATGCCTAAAGAAGAATATAACAATGACTTTGGTAGATGATGGCTCCGCAGTCAATGTCATACCGCTGAAGACAGATTATAAATTGGGCATGAAAAAATCATATTGGACTCCTACCAACCAAGGTGTTTGAGCATATGACGGGACACGACGTAAGGTAGTAGGACTATTCAACCTTACCATAGCCACTGGGCCAATTGAGCGAAAGGTTAATTTCCAGATTATGGTAATTGAAGCATCCTTTAACATACTTCTAGGAAGGCCATGGATTCACGCTTATATAGCAGTAACATCTACCCTACACCAGAAGATCAAAATTCTTCTAGACGGCAAAGTTGTAACGATCACTTCGTCACCTTTCAAAGTTGTGATAAAGAAAAGGTCCAGCATTCAAATAATCACAGATCCAATATATGAGCTTGGAGGATTTCAAAGTGTGAATCTCGTAGAGAGTGAGCTGGAACCTCTATATTTCGACCCATACTCTAACCTAGTGGTCAACCACATACTTAAATCCCATGGATACTTCCTAGGGATGCCATTAAATCCTACCAGGAAGAGTACCCTTGCACCTTACAAAGAAGGGAAATCTGGAAAGATACCATTGGGATTGGGATACAAACCCACAAAAGAGGAAACCTTATAAATGCTTACCCAAGTCCAAAATCGTAAGAGTAAGGGAATCCAAATGCAACCTTATCTCCCTACTCTAAACGGATATTTTGTTAGGGAAGGATGTCAAGAATAATTTCATGGGTTTCCTGAGCCTTGGCACTATAGAGTAATACAATTAGCTGAAATCGAGGTCGTCCACGATTGCTACTTTATTCCCTCAGAAACGGTTCCTACCGTTAAAGCTTGTCAGACACCTTGTTTAGACGAACAAGCAGTTAGTCTTCTGTTTGGAGAAGATTGATTTGTCAGAGGTGCACATGATGAGATCATTACCATGATACTTCAAGACGATCATTTTGATGCGTTTGAGGATAACATTGTGGAAGAGGTCACGATTGGGCCAAGCAACGTACAAGAAGAGGCTACTCATGATGCTTGTGTGTTGGGCTATGTTGGCACACATAACCAAGTCCAAGGAGTCGGGGTCTTAATCATTAA
Source organism: Heliosperma pusillum (assembly GCA_022085475.1). NCBI lineage: Eukaryota > Viridiplantae > Streptophyta > Magnoliopsida > Caryophyllales > Caryophyllaceae > Heliosperma > Heliosperma pusillum. The sequence goes on along the minus strand of JAIUZE010027742.1, from coordinate 2,044 downwards.
TAACCCTTGAGCTTGGCAGTGCTATTTCCGTAATTTCCTTTTTTTTTGCATTTGACATTTTGTTAGCTTATATTTTGTTATTTCTTTCCTAGAATTAAGTTATCTTATTATGCAAGAATAAGATCTTTTAGAAGATCAATTAGTTAACCCTAGAGCTGCCTATATAAGGCTTGTATGCTGCTATATTTTAATTCATTCAACCATCAATACAAACAAAGAAAACCCGATCAGTTTGATCACCAATTCCTGTGATTTGGGAACGAACTTCAAGTCATTTGCGATCGTAGTTTGTGCTGCAAACTCCTTCGTTATTAGCTGCGAATTCAGGTCGAATCTCGAAGCTAAATATCACTCTTTTATTTTTGTTATTTACTGTTCATCGTTGTTACTGTTCATCGCGTTACTGTTTATCGTTACGAATTGTTGACTATTGCTGCTGCTAGTTCGTCGTAAACAACACTCAAAAAATCATATTATTTGTTAAATACCGTTGTTATTGTTGTTGGTACTCGTTTCTTCATAACTTCGAGACACAATCGTTAATTTCTTCCGCGTTTTATATCATTTGTGGCATCAGAGCTAGGTTGATGGGAGACGATGCAACCATATTACAACAGTTGCGCGACTTGTTGCGTGCAAACCCAGATATAGGGAATCGTATGATGGGTGCAAGACGGAATGAGACTACCAGGTCCATCGACGAGTTTAAGATAACGGAACTAACAGAGTTCGATGGTAGTAAAGATCCGGAGGAGTACTTGGAATGGGAACGAAAAATTGAAAGGATGATTGATTTCAAGGATGTGACCGATGAGAAGCGATGGAAGTACGCTATGCTGAAATTGGTGAAGAGTGCATCACTTTGGTTCGAAAATCTCAAGGCAAAACGAACAAGAGAAGGGAAGGAAAAACTGAACTCATGGGAGGATCTCAAACGAAAACTCAGAAAGAGGTATGTTCCCAAAAGTCATAAGATCGATTTATATAGAAAGGTTTCAGAACTATGCCAAGGTAGTTTGTCGATACCCAATTACATTGCTGAGTTTGAGAAACATGCTTTAATGTGCGAGTTGGATGAATTGGAGGAGCAAAAGATGGCTAGGTTTTGTAGGGGATTGAATAGAAACATTGCAAACACCGTAGACTTATAGCCCTATAGTTCGTTTGATATGTTGTGCCAATTGTGTTTGAAAGTTGAGAATCAGTTGAAAGCTAATCGATCTAGTACAAGTTATACCACTAAGACTAATGCTTGGCCTAGAACCGAGGGAGCTAGCTAGGGCTGGAATGCCAGTGTCTATTGTAGTCATGGCTGCTACCACACCCGAAACGCTCGTTCGAGACAAACCAGAACCGAGTAACAAAGAAAAGAGCTTGTCCAATGTTCGTTGTTTTAAATTTCAAGGGTTTGGTCACTTCCGAAGTGATTGCCCTAATAAACGAGTTATTACTCTACGGGAGGCCATGGATTTGCGTGATGAGTTGTCCTACGATAGGGCTATCGAGGAGGAGGGGCTGTTTGTGTTAGATGGAGGTGAGGAGGCCGAGGATGACGCCTTAGCCTATAAGGCACTTGTTTATGATACCTCATTGGTCCTACGACGTATGTTGCACTCGAAGAATGAACCGATAAAGGGAGAGCAACGTGACCAAATGTTTCACACGAAATGCCAGATTAATGATAAGTGGTGTAGCGTGATTATCGATGGTGGTAGCTGTACCAATGTTGCTGCAACAAAGTTTGTTGATAAACTTGCTCTAGTAACTACACCACATCCAAAACCGTATACTTTACATTGGCTTGATGATGGAAGCAAAGTTAAAGTTTCGAAACAGACTAGGGTGAATTTTTAATGGGTCCTTACAAAGACGAGGTGTTGTGCGACGTGATTCCTATTGATGCGTGTTGTGACACCCTCAAATTTGCGGAAAGAAAAAAAATTATTTAAATACATAAACGAAATATAATGATACATAACGAAGGTGTCATAACATAAAAAGGTCATTACAAAACGGAAATACTATTATACAAAAGAAATCTACA
>JAIUZE010027741.1:0-13754 GCA_022085475.1 Heliosperma pusillum | reverse complement strand
TCCCTTATCCAAAATCTCGATCTCTCTCTCCTAAAAAAGGATAACAATAAGGATAAAACAACCGAAGATAAGCTTATGTGTTACATTAAGAAAAATCTTAGTGAGTTGGAGACCCGACTAACTTGGCTAATGATAATAATAATTGTATTAGTTGCTTTTTTTTGCTATATTTTTAGCTCATATAATGAATAATAAGTAAGTGTTATGCATATTTAGTTCTTAGTTTACTTTATATCTTGCTATCTATGCTTTTATATTAATCATATTGCATTTTTTTACCTTTCACTAAATAATATTAAACTATGGTTAATTTTTAAGTTAAAATAAATAAATAATGAAAGAACCGACCGCAATAAGATAATAATATTATTTTATTTCGCTATCTTGATATTCTATTTTTTTTTCTGTACTTTAGATAAAAGAGGAAATGTCTCACATTGCCAAAAGGGAATTCGATATCCTTGATCTATCTGGTTAAAAATTCCTATTATGGAAAGATGATATCATATCCCATTTAGGAACCAAGGGCCTTGAACATACTTTTGAGGTGGGTAATTTTGGTACCTACCAAGAAAAGCAAAAAGCACATATATTTATACGTCATCATATGGATGAAGGGCTAAAAATGAGTATTTACGAATCACAGACCCGACTGAATTGTAGGCTCGCCTTGAGGAGAGATTTGGACATCAATAATATGGTTTACTCCCTAAACTTCGATATGAATGAGAAAATATACGCTTCCAAGATTTTACTTCGATAAACGAATATAATTCTACTCTATTTCGCATTGCTTCACAATTGGAATATTGTGGCCATGAAGTTAGTGACTTCACTAAAATCGAGAAAACATTCAAGACTATGGGCAAAAGCAATATTGATTTTCAAAGACAAATAAGGCAAAGCAAAATTGAAAAATTCTAAACCTTATTGCAATACTTTTAGTCGCTGAAAAAAATGACAATGTCTTGTTAAGAAACAACAATTTATGACCAAGTGGATCTGTTGCAATACCTGAGATAAATTTTTTTGCTAAAAATGGTCGTGGACGCAGGATTAATAAGCGAGGTCGAGGTAGAGGCCGTGGTTATGGCCCAAATAGAGGTCAAAATCTTCTTTATATAAAGGAGAAAACATTTCAAGCTTTTCTATTGGTTGTTTAACATAAGAATTTATCAAATTATTATTGATGTAGGACCTCCCATATTTTTAGTGAAGAATTAATTGATCTCTCTCCTTCATTCATTAATTATTTACTCTCTATATCCTACTTTTATAAATTTCATTTTTAGTTATTAAATTAATGTGTTACATTACACTACACTATATTATATTAAACATAACATTTGATGAATAATTAGATAGTTTAATCTCATTTGCACATACGTAAAAAAAATATTACAAATCATAAAGTATTACATTCCGTACAATATAATAAAAAATACAAATATTACTAAGTATAAATAATTACATTCCCTAAATTTAAAAATTTAGGCTCCAAAAAAATTACATATTACAATTACGAATATTATAGATAAGGTACATAATTACATACAAATTATTAATATAATTTCTAATACAAAAATCATAGTATCAGTTTCAAGACATATAGTTTATACTCCGTAAGAAATCATATTATGTTTTGAAATTTTGGCCTTAGGGTAAGACGTGTTTTTTTAAGAACATAGAGTTATTTTCATTCCCGTTGATATAAGATTTTTCGTTGTTCATGATATTGGTTTAAATTATTATATTGGTTTAAATGTATTAAAATCATGTTAGCTCAACAAACTATATATATCGATTTTTTAGTTGATTGTGAATTTAAAATTTATCTTACAAAAATATACTACTTATAGTTTATACGCCTTTTATTAGTTACGACCCGTGCATATTCTGCACGGGTTTAAAACTATTATGTTCAAAAAACCATATTATGGAAAGAAAAATGCTTATCTCGAGAATATTGAAAAACCTAGAACCACTTGTAATAAGTGTGGTCTGGTAGGACACTGGGCATGCACATGTCACACGCCAAAACACTTTGTCGACCTCTACCAAACATCTATAAGGCAGAAGAATAAAAGGCCTCAAGCACATTTCATTACTGATGTCATACCATTGACATCCAATATGTCCAAATCAAACATGGTTGAAACTGACATTATTGAGTCATTCAATATGACAATTACCATGTAGAGACTATACTGTCTTTATTTTTTTTAAAAACAAATTTATTACAAGTAGAGACAATGACCATGAAATGCATAGTTGAGAAGATGACATCATACTCTTCTGGTTTATATTATACTCATATAAATCCTATTATAACTATCATGGTGTCGTCTACAAAAATAAATGATAAAATCACATTCACTTTGTGGCATGATAGGTTAGGTAATCCTGGACCTGGCATGATGACAAAAAATCATAGAAAGTTCACTTGGACACCTTTTAAAGAATGTCAGGGTGATAAAATCTAGTGATTTTCCTTCCAGTGCATGCTCATTGGGAAAATTCATCACAAGACCCTCGAAAAGCAAAATTAAGAATGAATCACCTGGATTTCTTGAACGGGTCCAAGGGGATATATGTGGTCCAATTAATCCACATTGTGGACCATTAAGATATGGTACTGATTGACGCATCTACATTATGGTCCTACGTAACCCTTCTTTCCACAAGAATTTTTGCACTCGCAAAATTACTTGCTCAAATAATCACACTAAGAACACAATTCCCAGATCAGAATATTAAGAAAATTCGTCTGGATGATGCAGGAGAGTTAACCTTTCAAGCATTTAATGAATATTGTATTTCAATTGGCATCGATGTTGAACATCCAATAGCACACGTCCATACACAAAATGGACTAGCTGAGGCAATGATTAAAAAGATTACCAACATCCGCTACTAATAAAATCAAGATTACCAACATCCGCATGGAGTCATGCTATTTTACATGCAGAAACTTTAACTCGGCTAAGACCAACTGCTTATCATAAATACTCCCCTTTACAATTGGTAACATGTCAACCACCAAATATATCACACTTAAGAACATTTGGTTGCTGTGTATTTGTTCCTATTGCTCCACCCCAAAGGACTAAAAAATGGGTCTACAGCAAAGACTGGGCATATATGTAGGATTTATTTCTCCAAGTATTATAAAATATCTTGAGCCTATGACTGGAGATTTATTCACGTCACGATTTTCCGATTGTCATTTTGATGAACATACATTCCCAGTCTTAGGGGGGAGTGGACCAACGACCAAAAAACATTACATGGAATGGAATATCATTATTATATCCCGATCCAAGAAATGGTTCTTGTAATCAAGAAGTGAAAAAGATAATTCATTTACAAAGTGTTACTAATCAATTACCAGATGCATTCACGAACTTAAAAGGGGTCATGTTCTTGCAGCAAATGTGTCTGTCAGAATTGACATCCCATAAGAGAACTTTCACAAGTCAATAGATGAACAATCTATGACACGTAGAAAACGTGGAAGACCACCTGGCTCAAAGGATATGAAACTCAGAAAATCAAAGAAGGCGAAAGAAATATTTTGTGATAGAGGTTCTGGAGAAGAAAAAACACTAATAGAGTTACCTAGAAAACACACTCTAGAAGATGGGAATAATGACAGTCTCGAGATCTCAATGAATTATGTTCGTACGGGAATCGAATATAACCGAGCAAAAGTCAATATCAATGAAATATTTGTGTACTCAATAGTAGACTTGGCAAATGGGTCATTCGCGTCGGGTTCGGGTCAAGTCACTTCGGGTCGGGTCATTTTCGGGTCAATAATTATCGACTCACTTTCGGGTCGGGTCATTTTTGGGCCGGGTAGTTATTGGGTCGAGTAAATTTGGGTCGGGTCATTATGGGTCGTTTGGGTCATTTCGGGTCAGATTTTGCTTAAAATAAGTTAATTCGGGTCATTTTGGGTCGTTTGGGTCACTTCATGTCACTTCAATTCGGGTCATTTCGGGTCGGGTCACTCTCAGGTCGGGTCAGGTCGGTCAGATCGGGTCTTTCGGGTCAAGTTCGGGTCACACTTTTCGGGTCAGTTTCGGGTTTCGGGTCAGCCTTATCGGGTCGGGTCAGTTTTTCCAGGTCTACTCAATAGCAAAAAAAAACATGACAGATAAGAATGATACTAAACCAAAATATGTTAACGAGTCTCGTCAAATACACGACTGGCCAAAATGGGAGGAAGGAATGAAAGCAGATTTGAAGTCCTTTGAAAAAAGAAAAGTGATTGGCCCTATAATTCAAACGCCAAAGAATGTAAAACTTATAGGGCATAAATGGGTTTTTGTCAGCAAGCGAAATGAGAAAATTGAAATTGTAAGATATAAAGAAACACTTGTTGCACAAATTATGATGAGACATATTCCCCCGTAGTTGATGCAACAACACTTAGATTTCTAACTAGTCTTGCAGTATCAAAAGGTTTACATACATATGCGCCTTATGGATGTCGTGACTGCATATCTTTATGGGTCACTTGACATTGATATATACATGAAAATACCAGAGGGAGTGAGAATGCCCAACGATAACAACTCTAAAATACCTCGGGAGATGTTTAGTATCATACTGCAAAAGTCATTATATGGATTAAAACAGTCGGGACGAATGCGGTATAATCGTCTGAGAGAATATCTTGTGAAAGAAGGTTACAAAAATGATCCAATTAGTCCATGTGTTTTTATTAGAAAAACAAGTAATGGTTTCACAACCATTGCAGTGTATGTCGATGACTTAAATATCATTGGAACTCCAATTGAGCTTGAAGTCACTGCAAAATATCTAATGAAAGAGTTTTGATAAGTGAATATTTGTAACACCCGGAAATGTACCCTATTTTTCTAGTAGAAATATTTTACGAAACCTTTTCAGTAATTTTAAGTTATAATTTATAATTTTAAGTTTCGAGTCGAATTTTGAATTTCCGAGTTCGTATTTGGAATTTCTGCGAGATTTCATGAAAAAGTCGTCTTCAGTCTAGTTTGACTTTTCTGGACTTTGGAAATCGTGTTTGACTTTTTCTCTACACAACTCACAACACACTCCCTCCTTAACCTAAAATCTCATTAAACACAAAATCAAACACACTTCTTTCTTCCTCCTTAAGAAATCATTTTCCCTCTTTGATTTCAAGCTTAGAATTGACGTAACTTCTTCGTTACTCGATAGAATTTACGTAAGTTTATCTTATTCTTCCTCCCGTACCTTCCTCTATCCGTATTGATAATAAAATTATCGTCGTTCTCGCTTTTTAAGCATTCCGTCTTTCTCAAGATGAACTTTATTCATCTTTTTGCGATCTAATTGTAGGTGGCGACCTCCAAGATCCCGACAAAGACTATTTTCTTATAGAAGAGGAGCTTGACGATCATTAGAGACGCTCAAAGGTAACGGGGAAGGGTTACTCGGTATTACTTACGTGTTTTACATGTTTATATGCTAGAAATCGTATTAGAATACGATTAGGAAGTTTAGATACCATGCTATGATTAGTGAATGATGTTATATGATGATTATTGATGATATATGTTGATTGTTGATGATTATTGGAATTATAATTGAGTTTTGAAATGAATTGGTTGATCTTTGGAAGCTCTCGGGTGAAGAAGTGATCCCAGCCGGTCGACCGGCCGCCGGTCTGACCACCGGCTGGGAACACATCAGAAACTCCTTGGGAAATTGAGAATTTGTATGAAGTGGTGCTCCAGGCCGGCCAACCGGCCACCGGTCAACCCACCGGCCTGGAACACATCAGTGTTGAAGTTTTGAGTTTGGTATGATTGTCTGAGCCGGTCGACCGGCCGCCGGTCGACTGACCGGCCCAGACCCCTTTCCTCTGTTTTTGAGTTTTTGCCTGTGTTCTGAGCCGGCCCACCGGCCGCCGGTCTCCAGCCCGGCCTGGAACACGGCTGGATATTTTTCTTTTAATTTCTAAAACTCGTGAATTATAATAGTTCGCATGATCGGTTTATCGTATAATTTTACGTAATGTCTTATAATATTCATGTTTTGGATATATGATATCTCTTTCGCTTGTATCACATGTTTTGTGACGGTTTTTGGTATGTCCCACTTTGAGTCGGTTTCTACAAATGATACGGTTTGAGCACTATTTTTGTCTTGTGCTTTATACTCTCATTCCCTTGGCTACCTCCACGTTCGTAAGGCTGGAATGTCGGAACGGGGAGGTATCCTACTGCTTAAATGCATGTGTTAGTGGGCATACGACGACGTTGTTGGGAGTTGAACGCATTGCGTTGATCGACCCGGCCTTCAAATGTTGTGTACTTGCGAGGTGGTGTTATTTGCATGTAGCGTACCGCTTGTTATGAGGCTTGAGCTCTTTTCCGCCTCTTTCGTGAATTGATCTACCGAATTTGGGGTACTCGGCGTCTAGTGTAAGACCGAGTCTTGGGTGCGAAACGTTTTATCGCACGTCGAATCGGAAAACGTTATATTCCGAGATCCTGGCCAGGTTTAGACTAGTACCGTATTATTATCGTCGTGCTACCAGGAGGAAATTAGTCTACATAGGCGAAATGTAAGCATCGCGTATGAGTTCAGGGAAATGTGATCCCTTGGATGCCTATTAATCATACTTGCCATGTACACGATGCTAGTGCGTTTCATTTACCGTGAGATTGTCGTCTTGTGTCGTTCTTGAATGCGTGATTTCATGATATTGTTCATGGTCATTGCATGATTGTACACCGTCATTGTCTTGGTTCGTGAATGGATGATAATATGTTGGATATTATGTGATCATCGCATGACTTGACTTGGTTTGTCTGTCGAGTCTCAATCTTATCAATCTTATACCGCTAACGGTGAGATGTAAGCCCTAGTGAGCGTATTCGATTGCCTAAGAGTGTCTTTCCCGAGTCCTTGAATAACATGATGGTTTCGGATTTGATTTCCATATGATCTTATCATTATATATTGGATTGCCTATCTATTTTTATCGTAACTCACATGTATATCTATATATGCATGATTTTACTTTTGTATTTCCTTATATGTACGTTTAATGTGATATGGCTGGGAGAACCCGGAGTTACTCCCCACTGACTGTGGCATTCATGTTTTTCATGGATGAACAGGTTTCTTGCTTGGATGATTTTTGGCTGTGACATTTTGGGGTTCGGGTGTGAGCTAGCGGGCGTTATCCCTGGAAGTTCACCTCTAGACGATAGTAGCTAGTTTTTGTTAAACACTTGTTCTTTGCTAACATTTAAAGAGGCCTCGTCTCTTTGTTGTATATTCCGCACTCAGTTTGTAACATTTTGACACACCTCGTGTTATATATATCTTGCATGTTTAAAGTTTTAAAAAATACCGTATTTCCGCATATTATTTCACATGCTTGTATGTTTTATATTTCCGCATTCGCGAGGGTTGTCACAGTTGGTATCAGAGCTTTGATCGCTCCCGACGCACACACGTGAACCCTAACTTAAACTACTTGACCTTGAAATAATAAATGAGAGAGTTGGGTAGAAGTTAAGGACTTTATTTGGTAGTCTATTTGTTTTTGCTAATTGATAGGATAACTTAATTTGTCTTTGTTCTTATGAAGATGGTTAGACCGCGTTCAGCTGATAATATTATGATGGAGGCTCTTGCTCAAGTGCTGAAGAATCAGCAAGATGCCGCTCTAGCTAATGCCAACCAAGTTCACCCTAGAAGAGAGGACAATCAACAAGGTGGTTATGCATGGGTGGCGGGTCAAATTGCAAGGAGTAAGATCGTGCCTTATGGTGGAGAGCCTGATCCTACGGAGCTATCCGACTGGTTCCGTGAGAGGGAAAAGCAGTTTGATCTTTACCAAGTCCGGGAAGAGGATAAAGTGAGGATTGCAAAGCACTTTCTAGTGCGGGAAGCCGACAACTGGTGGGCTATCACAAGTGCCACCGCAACTCTTGAAGAGGACGTCAACTGGGCTTGCTTTAAGGCTCTTGTGGAGGGTAGATTTTACCCTAAGGAGCTTAAACAGCAAAGGCTCAAGGAGTTCATAGATTTTAAGCAAGGCAACCTATCGGCTCAAGATTTTACGACGGAGTTTAATAAGCTCGCTCACTTTGCGCCGAGGCTTATTCGTGATGATGAAGATCGTGCATTCTACTATCGTAATAAGTTGAATGCCGTGCTGTAAAGTAAAGTGAGAAGGGGTACCGCATCCTTTGGAGATCTCTACGACGATGCCTTATGGGCTGAAAATTCAATGAAAGCTATTCGAGATGAGGCGTTAATGAATAATCCCTCTCCTTCTTATGCTCCTAGGCCGAATGCTTATGGGAAGAGGCCGTTTATCCCGTCTTCCTCAAATTCCTATGCTAACAAGAGGAGGTTTAATCCTTCTTCCAATGCCAATTCAAGGAATCCTTCTCCTTTTATTCCTAGAGCTACTTCAAATGTGGCTCATAAGCCCTATGCTCCTCAAGCTCAACCGCAAGGTCGCTTTTGCAACCGGTGTAGACTTCCATACCATCCTGGTGTGCCGTGGGCCAATCGACCCTATCTTTGCTTCTTTTGTCAAAAGGGTGGTCATCGTTACGAGGATTGCCCCGATCGGAAGTTGCCTCCTCCTCCTCCTAAACCTAAGGGTTCAATATTTGTCATGAGTCGTGCCGAAGCCGACGCTCATCCCGAGATCATTACGGGTATGTTTTCAATCTTAGAGCAACCGTGTCTTATTTTATTTGATACCGGTGCTTCCATGTCTTTTGTGTCATCAACCTATGCTAATAAGTTATCAATCAAGCCTACATCTAGTGAGGATACTCCCATATCCTTACCTTCCGGAGATATTATCTCTTGTTCAACCCTTTATCCAAATGTACCTATTTCTATTTCGGGTTCTATCTTTCCCGCGAATCTCCTTAAGTTTCCTTTACGAGAGTTTGATATTATCTTAGGTATAGATTGGTTAGCTTTGTATCATGCTAGGTTCGAGTGTCGTGATCAAAAGATTTTCTTAAAGAGTCCTTTAGGTGTTAGAATAACTTATAAGGGATCTCATCCCCGTAAAGGTGTGTCTTTAATTTCCGCTTTGAAGTTGGTAAGTATGGTTAGAAAAGGTTACAAAGCCTTCTTGTGTGTTGTGACTTCTTCAAATACCTCTTTGCCAAGTATTGAAGATGTGCCTATTGTTCGAGAGTTCATTGATGTATTTCCCGAAGATTTGCCCGGGATTCCTCCCGAGAGAGATGTTGAATTCACCATTGATCTTGTGCCTGGTTCTGGTCCAATTGCCAAAGCTCCTTATCGTATGGCTCCGTCTGAATTGAAAAGAGTTAAGGAAAGTCAGTTGGAATTATGATTTGAAAAGGGTTTGTGTCGACCAAGTGCACTCGCCGTGGGTGCTCCTTTCGTTTGTGAAAAATAGGATGGTTCTATGGTTGTGAGCGATTACCGTGAATTGATCGGATTACAATCAAAGAATAGTACCTTTACCGAGAATTTAGGATTTGTTTTATCAATTAAAGGGTGCTCTACTTTTTCGAAGATTGATTTGAGATCGGGTTTCATCCCAAATTCCGTTAGAGATGTTGATATTCCAAAGACCGCTTTTAGTACGAGGTATGGCCATTATGAGTTCAAGGTAATGCCATTTGGATTGACGAATGCTCCTGCTATCTTTATGGATCAACTGAACCGCACATTTAGTGAATATCTTGACAAGTGTGTGGTGGTATTCATTGATGATATTCTTATTTTCTCCAAGTCTGAAGAAGAGCATGCTATTCATTTGAGGATTATTTTGGGTGTTCTACGTCGACAGAAGTGGTATGCTAAGTTCTCTAAATGTGAATTTTGGTTACCTAAAGTGTCTTTTCTTGGGCATGTGATTTCAAAAGAAGGTGTGATGGTGGATCCTTCCAAAATTGAGGCCGTTGTTGATTGGAAGAGTCCGACTGATATTAGAGAGATTAGAAGTTTTCTTGGGTTAGCTGGTTATTATAGAAGATTTGTCAAAGATTTCTCTAAGCTTGCTAGACCTATGACCCAATTGTTGAAGAAGGAAACAAAATTCCTATGGAATGAAGCTTGTGAATCTGCATTTCAAGAGTTAAAGAAGAGGTTAACTACCGCTCCGGTGTTGACTTTACCTGAAGATGGAGTAGACTTTGATGTCTATTGTGATGCTTCAAAAATGGGTTTAGGTTGTGTTCTTATGCAAAACAGGAATGTGGTGGCTTATGCTTCTAGGCAATTGAGAGTTCATGAAGTGAACTATCCTACTCATGATCTAGAATTGGCCGCTGTTGTTCATGCTTTGAAAGTATGGAGGCATTATTTAATTGGAGTTCATTGTCGTATCTTCACCGAGCACAAGAGTTTGAAGTACATATTTACTCAAAAAGAGTTGAATATGAGGCAAAGAAGATGGTTGGAATTGGTGAACGATTATGATTTTGAGTTATTGTATCATGAAGGAAAGGCGAATGTTGTTGCAGATGCTCTTAGTAGGAAAGCTTCTCATGCTTTGAATGCTTTGCATGTATTACCTGTTGATCTTTGTGCTGAGTTTAGAAGATTGAGTTTGGAGTTTGTAGAGCGTGGATTTGTTCATGTTGGTGCTATGATTGCCGAGCCTGTGTTTCTCCGTGAAATCCGTGAAAGCCAAGTTGATGATCTTACCTACAAGTCTATCCAAGCCAAGATTCTTGAAGGTAAAGGTAAAGATTTCAAGTTTGATAATGAAGGTGTTCTTCGGTTCCATGGTCGTTTATTTGTTCCTAATGCTCTTAATTTGAGGAAGCGAGTTCTTGATGAAGCTCATCTTTCCCCTTATTCTATTCACCCCGGTGGTGATAAGATGTACAAGGATTTGAAGCTACAGTTTTGGTGGCCGAACTTGAAGGGTGATGTTGTTTCTTATGTTGGCAGATGTTTGACTTGCCAACAATGAAAATTGAACACATAGACCCGTGGATTGCTACAACGACCGTTGGATATTGCCCGCTATGGAAGTGGGTAATCTATTTCTATGGATTTTGTTATGATGATGGCTTTGCCGAAGACTCGTTGGAGGTAAAGATGCCGTTTGGGTTGTTTGTTTTGTCGATGACCAGTGTGCTAGATTCATTCCGATCAAAGAAACTTGGAATTTGGATCGTTTAGCAAAAGCCTATGTGGATGAAATTGTTAGATACCATGGTGTTCCTTTGGAGATTATATCCGACCGAGATCCGAGATTCTGTTCGAGATTTTGGAAAGCTTGCAAGAGGCCATGGGTAGTAAGTTGCCGATGAGTACTGCATTTCATGCCGCTACGGATGGTCAGACTGAGAGGACTATTCAGACTTTAGAAGATTTGCTTAGGGCTTGTGCTCTTGACTTCCAGTCTAGTTGGGAAAAGAGTTTACCGTTGGTGGAGTTTTCTTACAACAATAGCTATCATGCATCTATCAAGATGGCTTCATATGAAGCTCTTTATGGAAGGAAATGTCGGAGTCCTATATGTTGGAATCAATTGAGTGACAATCGTGATTTAGGCCCCGATGTTCTTGTTGAGACCATTGATAATGTGAAGGTCATTCGAGATAGAATGAAAGCCGCTCAAGACCGTCAAAAGTCTTATGCCGATATCCGAAGAAGGCCGTTAGAATTTGAGGTGGGAGATAAAGTGTTCTTGAAGGTATCTCCTATGAAGGGTGTTAAAAGGTTTGGTGTTAAGGGTAAATTGAGCCCGAAATACATTGGACCCTTTGATATTGTGGAAAGGATTGGTGCAGTTGCTTATAAGTTGGATTTGCCGCCGAATTTGGCTAAGTTTCATAATGTTTTCCACGTTTCTCAATTGAGAAAGTATGTAAGTGATCCAAGCCATGTCTTTCAAGTTGAATTGCCCGAGCTTGAACCGAATCTATCCTTTGAAGAGAAGCCGATCCGTATCCTAGATCGTAAGGATAGGAAGTTGAGAAATAAAGTAGTTCCGTTGGTGAAACTCTTGTGGAGAAGTGCTAATGTCGAAGAAGAGACTTGGGAAACCGAAGCTTCTATGCGTAGTAAATATCCGAGTCTTTTCGAGTAAGGTAAATTTTTATTTTCCTCAAGTTTCGAGGGCGAAACTTTTTAAAAGGTGGGGTGATTGTAACACCCGGAAATGTACCCTATTTTTCTAGTAGAAATATTTTTACGAAACTTTTTCAGTAATTTTAAGTTTTAAATTATAATTTTAAGTTCCGAGTCGAATTTAGAATTTCCGAGTTCGTATTTGGAATTTCTACGAGATTTCATGAAAAAGCCGTCTTAAGTCTAGTTTGACTTTTCTGGACTTTGGAAATCGTCTTTGACTTTTCCTACACACCTCACACTACTCCTTCCTTAACCTAATTCTTCATTAAACACAAATCAAACACACAACCCCCTTTCTTCTCCATTAAGAAAGCTCATCTTTTTCCCTCTTTGATTTCAAGCTTAGAATTGGCGTAGTTTCTTCGTTACTCGATAGAATTTACGTAAGTTTATCTTATTCTTCCTCCCGTACCTTCCTCTATCCGTATTGATAATAAAATTATCGTCTTTCTCGCTGTTTAAGCATTCCGTCTTTCTCAAGATGAACTTTATTCATCTTTTTGCGATCTAATTGTAGGTGGCGACCTCCAAGATCCCGACAAAGACTATTTCCTTATAGAAGAGGAGCTTGACGATCAGTAGAGACGCATAGAAGGTAACGGTGAAGGGTTACTCGGTATTACTTACGTGTTTTACATGTTTATATGCTAGAAAATCGTATTAGATTACGATTAGGAAGTTTAGATACCATGCTATGATTAATGAATGATGTTATATGATGAATATTGATGATATATGTTGCTTGTTGATGATTATTGGAAGTATAATTGAGTTTTGAAATGAATTGGTTAAGCTTTGGAAGCTCTCGGGTGAAGAAGTGCTCCCAGCCGGTCGACCGGCCGCCGGTCTGACCACCGGCTGGGAACACATCAGTAACTCATTTGGAAATTTGGGTTTTTGCATGATATGGTGCTCCAGGCCGGCCCACCGGCCGCCGGTCCATCCACCGGCCTGGAACACATCAGTAAGGCAAGTTTTGATTTTGGTGTAGTGCTCTGTGCCGGTCGACCGGCCGCCGGTCGACTGACCGGCCCAGACCCCTTTTCTCTGTTTTTGGGATTTTGCCTGTGTTCTGAGCCGACCCACCGGCCGCCGGTCTCCAGCCCGGCCTGGAACACGGCTGTATATTTTTCCTCCAACTTTTAAAACTCGTAATTTATAATAGTTCGCATGATCCGTTTACCGTGTAATTTTACGTAATGTCTTATAATATTCATGTTTTGAATATTTGATATCCCTTTCGCATGTATCACATGTTTTTGGTGACGGTTTTCGATATGTTCCCACTTTGAGTCGGTTTTTACAAATGAGTCGGTTTGAGCACTATTTTGTCTTGTGCTTTGTATTCTCATTCCCTTGGCTACCTCCCCGTTCGTAAGGCTGGAATGTCGGAACGGAGAGGTATCCTACTGCTTAAATGCATGTGTTAGTGGGCATATGACGACGTTGTTGGGAGTTGAACGCTATGCGTTGATCGACCCGGCCGTCAAATGTTGTGTACTTGCGAGGTGGTGTTATTTGCATGTAGCGTACCGCTTGTTATGTGGCTTGAGCTCTTTTCCGCCTCTTTCGTGAATTGATCTACCGAATTTTGGGGTACTCGGCGCATGTGTAAGACCTGAGTCTTG
>JAIUZE010027740.1:0-21703 GCA_022085475.1 Heliosperma pusillum | reverse complement strand
ACTTTGGTTTTGTCTGTCGATTCTCCATCTTATCAATCTTATACCGCTAACGGTGAGATGCCCAGCCCGAGTGAGCGTATTCCGGTTTGCCTAAGAGTGTCTTCCCACCGAGTCCTTTGATAACATGATTGGTTTTCGGATTGATTTCCACATATCTTATTTTATTTATCGACATTGCCTATCTATTCTTATCGCAACTCACATGGATATCTATATATGCATGATTTTACTTTTGTATTTCCTTATATGTACGTTTAATGGGATATGGCTGGGAGAACCCGGAGTTACTCCCCACTGATTGTGGCGTTCATGTTTTTCATGAATGAACAGGTTGCTTGCATGGAGGGCTTTTTGCTTATGCTATTTTGGGGTTCGGGTGTGAGCTAGCGGGCGTTGTCCCTGGATGAAACACCTCTAGACGTTGTTTAGCTAGTTGCTAATTACTTTGTCTTTTGTTAACACTTTGAGAGACTACGTCTCTTGTGGTATTTTTTATTTAGTTTGTAATATTTTGACACTCCTCGTATTTTTCTATCTTGCATGTATAAAGGTTTTTAAAATACCGTATTTTCCGCTATATAATTCACATGCTTGTATGTTTTATATTTCCGCATTCGCGAGGGTTGTCACATGAGACCAATCATGTATGCCATTACATACTCGTACCTAAATAAATTGTATGCTAGGAGCATGACAAGACCATAACAAATCAATCTAGATGAGTGTCATTGGATAGCCTACAAGAACATCCATAGAGTTCTCAAAGAGGACTAGGGATTCATTCTTGTGTTTGGTAGAGATAATTGGGATATGTGGTAAAGGTTACACGCACAAACCCAAATTTCCAAACTTATAAGGATTTATCAAAATCCTAGGCATACTTTTGTTGTATAAAAGAAGCGAATAACTAAAAGGATGATTGAAGAGTCAATCATTATAAATTCTACAAATAGAGACGTAGTACATTATGATGAGGATAAGGTGGCTTTCAAGGAGCTAATGGTAGCTCATTTCACCATTAATACCAATCAGTTAAAGAGCCCAACCCTAGATAGAGATCTAGACATGTACATATATGAATTCATGTTATTAGGAATAACATTGGATGTAAGGAAAAAGCTGCAGCTTGATGATCAAGCCACAAACAAGACAAGCCTGACCCCAAGAACCCCTCATATGGAAGCTCGAGTTACAAGGTCCAAACAACAAGCCATGACAAGCCAAGATCAAGCCAGGCCAAGCCACACGAATGAGGAAGACAGTCCAGGGCTCAGCAAGCCATGCCAAGCCCCAACACAGCCCACATTACCCACACAAGACAGAAACAAAGCCATTCAGGACCAGGCAGACCAATCAGCAAACCCTGCACCTAGGAGGTACACCAGGGCATCCCAACCACCCCCACCATGGCCTACCATAAAGCCAACCCACTAAACTACAAGTTTGTCCAGGATAACCCCTTTTGAAGTCTAGCAAAAATTCAAGTAACAAGCACCCCAAGCTAGAGTCAGTGAACATCAAAGCAGAGACAGTACATGTCCAGATGTGACTTCCTTTTGTTTAAGTCAACTTGTCCTCGTCCAAGGCAGGTTTTATCTAAGTCCTAATAAGATTAGTGAGTCCCAAGGAGTAAAAAAACATCCAAGGCAAAGTAGCAAGACAACAAGAACAACAAAAGTCCATTTCAGGAAAGATCCAAAGGCTGCTTTACTACTTTTTGCATTAGTCTGTTTTCTATGCTTTTGTGTCTGTACTTTATAGTTGTTGAGCTCGTCCTGTTGTGAGGCTCTTAATTAGTGTCTGTTGTAGTAGTTTAAGTCCTAAGCTGACCCTTGGATGATCAGTACATCCAATGGTTTACAAGATATCAGCCTCCCTATATAAGGAGGTCTTTGTATGTTGTTTTAATTAGACTTTATGAATGAATTAACTTTGAGAAAACCCTCAAATCTTTCAAACTTGTGCTAAGAGCTGTAGTTTGAGTCAAGCCTTATACATCTTCAAGGTGTCTGATCTGTGTCTTGCTTTGTGAGTCAAGTTAAATCTGTGCCTTGCTGTGATTAGCTTGCTTGCTGTTTGAGTCTAGTCTAGGGTGTTTGTGCTTTGCTGTAACACTTTAAACCTGTCTCAGAACTAGTCTTTGAGTCCCTTCTCTTGTGCCTTGCTATAGGGGAGTTTCTCTAAGTCATATCCTCGAGTTTTCAGTTGAAACAATTCACCCTCTCTAAAACAACATCCATTTCTGTTTGAAATGGTCTTAGTTTGAGTAAGCTTAATCAAGCATTCATTAAACTTGTAAACCTTAGTAGTTTACACTCCAAATTGGTTATCAGAGCATTGGTTGAGAGTCTTAGTGAGTTCATTTTCTCTAACTACATTTAAAAACACAAAAATAGCCCAATGAGTGAAGAGAGACTGGCAGGAGTAGAAGCAAGGATGGAGGACCTGGCTGGGATTGTAACCACCCTAACCAAAACCCTGGATCAAGTAATAGGCAACCATTTGCTTGCTGGAGGAAGAGGCGGAGGACGTGGAAGAGGCCAAGGAGGAGGCAGAGGAAGGCCACCTGATGATAAAGAGTATCCAGACTCAGATGACTCAACAAGAAGCAGGGCTTCCATTCACAGGCACATAGACAAGCATCTTAAGGTAGATATCCCTGAGTTTTCTGGTAGTCTTAATCCTGATAATTTGTTAGAATGGTTAAGAGAAGTAGAAAGGATCTTTGAGTACAAAGGATATAATGATTCTTAGTCTTTTAAAGTACCCATCCTTAAGCTGAAAGGGTATGCTTCCCTTTGGTATGAAACCATGAAAGGGTTAAGGGCTAGGGAAGGAAAAGAACCCATCAAATCTTGGACAAAACTGAAAAAGAAACTGTTAGATAAGTTTGTTGCTAAGGATTACACCCAGGATTTGTTTATCAAGTTGTCTAAATTGAAACAAGGAGACAAACATGTTGAATCTTATCTGAGAGAGTTTGAACAACTCACCTTGCAGTGTGATATAAATGAGAAACCTAAGCAAAGGATTGCTAGGTACTTAGAGGGCCTAGATAAGAACATTGCTAACAAGGTTAGGATGCAACCTCTGTGGTCATTTGATGATGTTGTTAACTGCAACAGGAGTATGTGACCAAGCCAAGACACGAGCTCAAGACAAGACTCAACATCAAGCCATCAACACCATTCAAGACAACAACATCCTTTCAGACAACACCATGACCAGTTATGACAATGTCCTATTCAGTCCAAGCCACAACCACTTCAAGCCTGCTAAGACAACACCACCACAACAAGAACAAAGCCTAGCCATCCACTTCCCAAGACTAAGCCACAACAAGGCACAGCCAAAAGCCCAACAAACCCAACACAACAAAAACAGCCCTCAGCCAAAAACAGCCTATCACAGCCTTTCTAAACAGGGTCCATGGGGGCCTCACACAATCAAAAAACCCTAACCAACCCTCAAACCTATGTCTTGGGAAGGTCCTCTACAACGTTCCCCAGGACTTCCCTTCCAAGAAACAAACACACAAAGAGTTAGCTTAGGGACAACTTCAGACTGTCCAGATTTCAGCCTTTTGTGCAGTAGTTAATATGTCACTGTCAACCTTCCTCTTTTGAACAAGCAATGCGTGAGGGACCTTCAGCACATCTTTGGGAGCCATCCTACTTCAGTTTGGCTCACAAACCCAAACTTGAAAGTCCACTCTTCATCCAAGACACACCTGATCAAAACAATTAAGGAAGATTGTCCCTTTAGAAACTGCTTTTCTGCTTTATCTACTTTATGTCAGTATTCTGCAAGTTTGTAGCTGTTATTTTGTTTTATGTTGTAAGCCTTTGTGGCCCTAGATGTATCCTAACGTCTGAGATGTATCCTTGCTGCCTATATAAGGCCTTCACCTAATGAAATACAAATCAGATTTGAAGTAAAACATAAAACTGAAACCTTGTTTCTGTTGCAATCTCTTGGCTGTGTGCTTGAGACAACTTCCTTTGTTTTGTGCTTGGAAGTGAGCTTGGGTCCTTAGCTGTGTGCTGGGATCAAGGTTCAACCCTCAATCATTGGCTTTGTGCTTTGGTTAAGGTCCTATCCTTGTTCTTTAACAATCAATTCAAACAGAAACAGAGTAATTGCAAGTGTCTTAACCTTAGTTCAATTTGTCATTGTTTAGTTGTCTTTTCTGAATAGTTTCAGTGCAAATTGGTTATCAGAGCTTTGGTTTGTGAGTTCATCTACCTAACTACATTAAAAACACAAAATACAACCATGAGTGAAGAGAGAATCACAGGTCTTGAAAACACAGTTCAAGGTCTTGTCAGAACTGTAATGGAGGTCTCTAGATCTGTCAATGAACTCCTTGAGGGCCAACAGAACAATGATACAAGGGGAGGCAGAGGTCGAGGAAGAGGAGCACCTTTCCCACAAGGTGGAGTAAGGAGGAGACAACCTGTAGATCAGTTTGAAATGTCAGATTCAGATGGCTCAGATCACAGTCTTCTCAGACACCAAGACAAAGATATCAAGGTAGAGATTCCTGACTTTCTAGGTAGCTTGAACCCTGATGATTTCTTAGATTGGCTAAGGTCTGTAGAAAGAGTCTTTGAGTTTAAAGGATACACTGATAGAAAGGCTTTTAAGGTTGCTATCATGAAACTAAAAGGCTATGCCTCACTGTGGTATGAAAACATGAAAACCTTGAGGGTTAGGGAAGGGAAAGAACCTGTAAAGTCATGGCTCAAACTGAAAAAGAAAATGAGAGCTAAGTTTGTCTCTAGGGACTACACTCAAGACATGTTCATTAAGCTTACTCACCTAAAGCAAGACCAAAGACCTTTAGAGTCCTACCTAAGAGACTTTGAACAACTCACTTTGCAATGTGAGGTTGTTGAGAAATCTGAACAAAAGATAGCAAGGTTCTTAGAGAGGTTGGATGAAAGGATAGCTAGTAAAGTCATGCTACAAAACATATACTCCTTTGAGGAAGCTGTCAACTTGTCTTTGAGGGTAGAAAAATTGGGAAAAGGAAAGGCCAGTGCTTCTAAGACACCTTCCAGAACCCCCACCTTCAAGCCTTTTGTAGGAGTCAAGATAGGAGAACCTGTGGTTCCTGTTAAGACCCCTTTCAACCTTGATAAAGGCAAGGCTGTTGAGGCAGGCCAAAGGAAGACTACCCCTCTCAAAAAGTGCTTTCAATGTCAAGGGTATGGACATTTTGCTAGAGAATGTCCATCTAAAAGGGCTCTGAGTACCCTAGAAGTAATCCATTGGGGAGATGATGAAGTGTTGGTCTGTGATGAAGAGATGGAAGAGCCTGAGGTAGAGGCTAGTGAGGAGTTGATAGAGCCTGATGCAGGGTTAAGTTTGGTAACATGGAGAGTAATGCATACTCAACCACAACCTTTGGAAGAGGACCAAAGACACCAGATCTTTAGGACCAGATGTACCATCAAGGGTAGAGTATGTAACCTCATTATTGATGGGGGAAGCTGCACTAATGTGGCCTCCAAAACACTGATAGACAAGCTAGCTCTACCCACCAAAGACCACCCCCTACCTTACAAACTCAGATGGCTAAACAAAGGGGCTGAGATCAAGGTGGATAAACAATGTGTTATACCTTTCTCAATTGGTAAAGGGTATGTGGATGAGAGTCTTTGTGATGTTCTACCTATGGATGCATGTCACCTTCTGCTTGGGAGACCATGGGAGTTTGATAGGGATGCCATACACCATGGGAGGGACAACACCTACACCTTTAAGTATGGGAAGAAGAAGATCACCCTAGCACCTTTACCACCTGCTTTAAAGATCAACCCAAACCCCATGAGTGAGGCTTCCAAAGAAGTCATGTTGATAAGTGAGTCAGAAATAGCACAAGAGCTAAGTGAGCTACAACCTGTATACATATTGCTTGCCAAGGAGACTGGGATGAGTATCATTGATATCCCTGAAGAGGTCAAATCTATCCTAGAAAGTTATGGTGATGTCTTCCCTACTGAGCTTCCTAGTGGACTGCCACCACTTAGAGGGATAGAGCACCACATTGACCTAGTGCCTGGAGCTATCTTACCCAACAAGCCAGCCTACAGGAGTGACCCTAAGGCTACACAAGAGCTCCAACTTCAAGTAGGTGAACTACTCAACAAGGGCTATGTCAGAGAGTCCCTCAGTCCTTGTGCTGTACCAGCCTTGCTTGTGCCCAAAAAGGATGGGACTTGGCGTATGTGCATTGACAGTAGGGCCATCAACAACATTACCATCAAGTATAGGTTTCCCATACCTAGACTTAATGATATTCTGGATGAGCTAAGTGGGGCTCAAGTGTTCACTAAGATTGATCTGAGGCAGGGCTACCACCAAGTGAGGATAAGAGCAGGGGATGAATGGAAGACAGCTTTCAAGACTAAACATGGGCTCTATGAATGGTTGGTGATGCCTTTTGGGTTGTCTAATGCCCCTAGCACCTTCATGAGGTTGATGACAGAAGTCCTAAGGCCTTACTTAGGCAAATGTGTAGTGGTTTACTTTGATGACATTCTTATTTACAGTTCAACTAAGGGAGAACATTTGCAACATCTGAAGTTGTTGTTTGAGGTCCTAAGAGAGAACAAGTTGTATGGCAAGCTAGAGAAGTGCACCTTCATGCAGCCTGAGGTTTACTTCCTTGGGTTCATCATCTCTAAGAAAGGAGTAGCAGTTGATCCTGAGAAGGTGCAAGCAATCAAGGAATGGCCCATTCCCCAAACTGTTACTGATGTTAGAAGTTTCCATGGGTTGGCATCTTTCTATAGGAGGTTCATACAAGGGTTTAGTTCAATCATGGCCCCTATTACTGAGTGCATGAAGAAGGGAGAGTTCAAGTGGAATGAGAAGGCTGAAAGGTCCTTCAATCTGATCAAAGAGCTATTGTGTAAATCTCCAATATTGGTTCTACCAGATTTTAACAAACTCTTTGAGATAGAGTGTGATGCCAGTGGTCTTGGCATAGGAGCTGTGCTTACTCAAGAAAAGAAACCTGTGGCATACTTCAGTGAGAAGCTAAATGGGGCCAAGCTTAACTATTCCACATATGACAAGGAATTCTATGCCATTGTGAGGGCATTGAATCATTGGGGACACTACTTGAAGCCTAAGCCTTTTGTGCTTCATTCTGATCATGAGGCTCTCAAATACATCAATGGACAACACAAACTCAACCCCAGGCATGCCAAATGGGTAGAGTTCTTGCAATCCTTCTCATTCTCCAGCAAGTATATAGAAGGTAAGAACAATGTTGTAGCTGATGCATTGTCTAGAAGGTCTGTAATGTTGACCTTCATGGAGCAAAGGGTGTTGGGGTTTGAATTTATGAAAGAGCTCTATCAAGAAGACCCAGACTTCAAGCATGAATGGGAGGTACATCAAGAAGGGCAAGTCAAGAAAGGGAGCAAATACACAGCTCAAGAAGGATACTTATTCTATGGGAACAAACTGTGTGTGCCTAAGGGACCTTATAGGGGACTACTGGTCAAAGAGGTTCACTCCAATGGCCTTGCTGGTCACTTTGGGGTACAGAAGACCTATGACATCTTACAAGATCAGTTCTATTGGCCTAAGATGCTCAGTGATGTGCAAGATGCCCTCAAAAGATGCAGATCTTGTCAACTAGCCAAGGCACACTTTCAAGCAGGCCCTTACACACCACTTCCAGTACCCAACAAGCCATGGGAAGACCTCAGTATGGACTTCATTGTAGCCTTACCTAGAACTCAAAGGGGAAAGGATTCAATCATGGTGGTTGTAGATAGGTTCAGCAAGATGGCACATTTCATTGCTTGTAAGAAGACTGAGGATGCCTTGGGGGTAGCTGAACTATACTTTAGGGAGGTTGTCAAGTTACATGGGGTCCCTAGAAGCATTGTCTCAGATAGAGACACAAAGTTCATGAGCCACTTCTGGAGAACCTTGTGGAAGCTATTGAAGACCAGGTTATTGTTTAGTACTTCTCACCATCCCCAAACTGATGGGCAGACAGAAGTCACTAACAGAACACTAGGAAAGATCTTAAGGAGCATTGTTTCTAAGTCATTGAAAGATTGGGACCTCAAGCTAGCACAAGCTGAGTTTGCCTTCAACAGAGCTCCCTCCAGCAGCACAGGTAAAAGTCCTTTTGAAACAGTTTATGGCACTAATCCTCTCATGCCTACAGACCTAGCACCAGTCAAAGGAAACAAGGCAAGCTATGATGCAAAGAAAAGAGTTGAGCAAATGATACAGATTCATGAGCAAGTCAAGAAGCAGATTGAAAGGTCCAATGAGTTGTACAAGGCTAGGTCCAAGGGACCTAAGAAAGCAAGGGAGTTCAAGGCAGGGGATCTTGTATGGTTGCATTTAAGAAAAGAGAGATTTCCAGACAAGAGGAGAAACAAGCTCATGCCAAGAGCTGATGGACCATTTGAGATATTGGAGAAGATAGGCACAAATGCTTACAAGGTGGATCTACCAGGAAGCTATGGGGTACATGGTACTTTCAATGTTGGAGACCTGAGCCCTTACCATGGTGAATCAGATGATGAAGGTGAGGAAGATTTGAGGGCAAATCCTTTTCAAGAAAAGGAGGTTGCAACAGGAGTAAGTGACCAAGCCAAGACACGAGCTCAAGACAAGACTCAACATCAAGACATCAACACCATTCAAGACAACAACATCCTTTCAGACAACACCATGACCAGTTATGACAATGTCCTATTCAGTCCAAGCCACAACCACTTCAAGCCTGCTAAGACAACACCACCACAACCAGAACAAAGCCTAGCCATCCACTTCCCAAGACTAAGCCACAACAAGGCACAACCAACAGCCCAACAAACCCAACACAACAAAAACAGCCCTCAGCCAAAAACAGCCTATCACAGCCTTTCTAAACAGGGTCCATGGGGGCCTCACACAATCAAACAAGCCTAACCAACCCTCAAACCTATGTCTTGGGAAGGTCCTCTACAACTTTCCCCAGGACTTCCCTTCCAAGAAACAAACACACAAAGAGTTAGCTTAGGGACAACTTCAGACTGTCCAGATTTCAGCCTTTTGTGCAGTAGTTAATATGTCACTGTCAACCTTCCTCTTTTGAACAAGCAATGCGTGAGGGACCTTCAGCACATCTTTGGGAGCCATCCTACTTCAGTTTGGCTCACAAACCCAAACTTGAAAGTCCACTCTTCATCCAAGACACACCTGATCAAAACAATTAAGGAAGATTGTCCCTTTAGAAACTGCTTTTCTGCTTTATCTACTTTATGTCAGTATTCTGCAAGTTTGTAGCTGTTATTTTGTTTTATGTTGTAAGCCTTTGTGGCCCTAGATGTATCCTAACGTCTGAGATGTATCCTTGCTGCCTATATAAGGCCTTCACCTAATGAAATACAAATCAGATTTGAAGTAAAACATAAAACTGAAACCTTGTTTCTGTTGTAATCTCTTGGCTGTGTGCTTGAGACAACTTCCTTTGCTTTGTGCTTGGAAGTGAGCTTGGGTCCTTAGCTGTGTGCTGGGATCAAGGTTCAACCCTCAATCATTGGCTTTGTGCTTTGGTTAAGGTCTTATCCTTGCCATTTAACAATCAATTCAAACAGAAACAGAGTCATTGCAAGTGTCTTAACCTTAGTTCAATTTGTCATTGTTTAGTTGTCTTTTCTGAATAGTTTCAGTGCATTAACTTATCCCTGAGAATTGAAAAGATAGGGAAGACTAAGTCTGTTACACCAAAACCTGTTAGGCCTTTTCAAACCAGACCTTACAGTGGATT
The DNA here is from genome assembly GCA_022085475.1 of Heliosperma pusillum. NCBI lineage: Eukaryota > Viridiplantae > Streptophyta > Magnoliopsida > Caryophyllales > Caryophyllaceae > Heliosperma > Heliosperma pusillum. The sequence continues at coordinate 11,910 of JAIUZE010027740.1, read as the reverse complement.
GAGGACCATGGATACCCCTAAGACAGCACCCCCACCCACCTTAGACAAGGGAAAAGGCATCATAGGTCAGAAGCCAAGCACCAGAATGACAGAGAACAGAATTAGGTGTTTCCAATGTCAGGGTTATGGACATTTCAGGAAGGATTGCCCATCTAAGAACACCTTAAATATAATGGAGGTTGAGACTTGGGAGAAAGAGAGCCTAGTTGAGTATGAAAGGGATGAGCCTGAGGTTGAAGAAGTGATAAGTGAGGAAGAAGAGTCTAGTCAGGAGGCAATAGTGGCACTCCCCGACACAGGCCACAGCTTGGTCCTATGGAGAGTAATGCATTCACAACAGATACCTTTGGAGGAGGATCAAAGGTCCCTCATTTTCAGGAGCAGATGTACCATACAAGGGAGGGTTTGTAACCTTATTATAGATGGAGATAGTTGTACCAATGTGGCCTCTGTTACTATGGTTGATAAGCTGAAGTTGAGCACTCAAGAGCACCCTCACCCCTATAAGTTGAGATGGCTGAGTAAGGGAGCAGAGGTTAAGGTGGATAAGCAATGTATGGTCCCATTCTCCATTGGGAGTGTGTACAAAGATGAAGTTCTGTGTGATGTGGTTCCAGTGGATGTCTGTCACTTATTATTAGGAAGACCATGGGAGTTTGATAAAAGCTCCATACACCAAGGAAGAAGCAACACCTATTCCTTCAAGCATGGGAGCAGGAAGGTGATATTAGCCCCTTTGCCACCTCATCAGAAGAGTTAAGGGAGTCCTAGTATGGCTGAAGATTTTAGTGGAGTCTTGTTTCTATCTGAATCAGCAATGGTCAAAGAATGTATTGAAGAGCAACCTATATTGATGCTGCTATCAAAGGAAGTTCAGGAAGGGGAGTCTAAGGTAATCCCTGCAGAAGTTAAGTCCCTCATTGATCAGTTCAAGGAAGTGTTCCCAAAGGAACTTCGTGATGGCTTACCCCCTTTAAGAGGAATTGAGCACCAGATAGACCTTGTGCCAGGATCTATACTACCTAATAGACCAGCATATAGGTGTGATCCTAAGGCCACACAAGAGCTGCAGAAACAAGTTGGAGAATTGATGAGCAAAGGTTTTGTAAGAGAATCCTTAAGTCCATGTGTTGTGCCTGGATTACTGGTTCCTAAGAAGGATTGGACTTGGAGGATGTGCATAGATAGCAGGGCTATCAACAACATCACAGTCAAGTATAGGTTCCCTATACCTAGGCTTGATGACATGTTGGATGAGCTGAGTGGTTCAAGGTTCTTTTCTAAGATTGATTTGAGGCAAGGTTACCATCAATTGAGGATCAGGGAAGGAGATGAGTGGAAGATAGCCTTCAAAACAAAGCATGGCCTTTATGAGTGGCTTGTCATGCCCTTTGGCCTGTCAAATGCCCCAAGTACCTTCATGAGATTAATGACAGAAGTGCTTAGGCCTTGCCTAGGGACATTTGTGGTGGTATACTTTGATGATATCCTCATCTACAGCAAGAGCAAGGATGATCATTTGAGGCATCTTGAGGCTGTGTTTGAAATACTTAAGGAGAGTAAGCTCTTTGGGAAGCTTGAGAAATGCACCTTCATGACTGAGGAAGTCAAGTTTCTAGGATATGTGGTGTCTGGTAGAGGCATTTCAGTTGATCAAGATAAGATCATTGATGTCCAGTCTTGGCCTGTTCCTAGGAATATCACAGAAGTAAGAGGGTTCCATGGCTTAGCATCCTTCTACAGAAGATTCATTAAGAATTTCAGCACCATTGCAGCACCCCTCACTGAATGCATGAAGAAGGGAGAGTTCACTTGGACTGAGAATGCTTTGCAGGCTTTCAAACACATGAAGAAACTCTTGTGCAGTGCACCTATCCTCAGGTTGCCAGACTTTAACTGCCTATTTGAGGTTGAATGTGATGCAAGTGGAGTGGGAATTGGAGCTGTCCTCATCCAAGAGAAGAAACCTGTTGCCTACTTTAGTGAAAAGCTAAGTGGTGCCAAGCTGAACTATTCTACATATGATAAAGAGTTCTATGCTCTTGTCAGGGCTCTAAGGCATTAGAGTCATTACCTGAAGCCCAATCCTTTTGTCCTACACTCTGATCATGAGGCATTGAAATACATAGGAGGTCAACATAAGCTCAGTCACAGGCATGCTAAATGGGTGGAGTTCCTCCAGTCATTCACCTTTTCTAGCAAGTACAAAGAAGGAAAACAAAATGTGGTAGCTCATGCTTTGTCTAGAAGATACACTCTGCTATCAACCATGGTGCAAAGGGTTCTTGGATTTGAGTTCATGAAGGATATGTATCAGGAAGATCCAGACTTTGCAGAAGATTGGTTAGCACATAAAGAGGGAACAAGGACCATTGATTCACCTTACACTCTGCAAAATGGATTCTTGTTCAAGGGAAACAAGCTGTGTGTTCCCAGAGGATCCTATAGGAGTCTATTGATCAAGGAGGTGCATGGAAGTGGCCTTGGAGGACACTTTGGGGTTCAGAAGACTGTGGACATACTGTAGGATCAGTTCTACTGGCCTAAGATGATGGGAGAAGTCCAAATAGTACTCAGAAGGTGTGGAGTTTGTCAAAAGGCTAAGAGTTCTTTTCAAGCAGGACCTTACACTCCCCTACCATTCCCATGTAGGCCTTGGGAAGATGTAAGTATGGATTTCATAGTAGCATTACCTAGGACAACAAGAGGGAAAGACTCTATTATGGTGGTTGTGGATAGGTTCAGCAAGATGGCACATTTCATTGCCTGCAGAAAGACTGAAGATGCTGTGAGTGTGGCAGTGTTATACCTTGATGAGGTGGTGAGGTTACATGGAGTTCCAAGGACTATTGTATCTGACAGAGACACAAAGTTTATGAGCCATTTCTGGAGGACATTGTGGAAGCTGCTTAATACAAGATTATTGTTCAGCACCTCCCATCATCCTCAAACAGATGGACAAACTGAGATGACCAACAAGACCTTGGGAAGGATCTTGAGGTGTATAGTCAGAAAATCCCTCAAGGATTGGGACTTAAAACTAGCTCAAGCAGAGTTCTCTTTCAATAGAGCTCCATCAGCAGCCACAGGCCACTTCCCCTTTGAAGTGGTCTATGGTACTAACCTCTTAATGCCTTTGACTTTGTCTAATGTGTGCAGGTCAGAGATCCATTATGATGCCAAGAAAAGGGTGGAACAAATGCTAAAACTCCATGAGTCAGTCAGAAAACAAATTGAGAAACCCAATGATCTATACAAGAAGAATGCCAAGGTTCCTAAAGCCAAGAAAGACTTTGCACCAGGAGATTTAGTGTGGATCAACCTAAGGAAAGAAAGGTTCCCTTCCAAGAGAAAGAATAAGCTAGAGCCAAGAGCAGATGGTCCCTTTCAACTCATAGAAAAGATAGGTCCTAATGCCTACAGAATTGATTTACCAGGAGAGTATGCAGTTCATGGGACATTCAATGTTGGAGATCTTAGTCCCTTCTATGAAGACTCTGAGGGAGAGGAAGACACAGGCTTGAGGTCAAGCCCTTTTCAACCTGGGGAGGCTGTAGCAGGAGCTCACCCAAGGGGCCTTGATGATCAAGCCACAAATAAGACAAGCCTGACCCCAAGAACCCCTCAGATGGAAGCTCGAGTTACAAGGTCCAAACTACAAGCCATGACAAGCCAAGATCAAGCCAGGCTAAGCCACACCAGTGAGGAAGACATTCCAGGGCTCAGCAAGCCATGCCAAGCCCCAACACAGCCCACATTACCCACACAAGACAGAAACAAAGCCATTCAGGACCAGGCAGACCAATCAGCAAACCCTGCACCTCGGAGGTACACTAGGGCATCCCAACCACCCCCACCATGGCCTACCATAAAGCCAACCCACTAAACTACAAGTTTGTGCAGGATAACCCCTTTTGAAGTCTAGCAAAAATTCAAGTAACAAGCACCCCAAGCTAGAGTCAGTGAACATCAAAGCAGAGAGAGTACATGTCCAGATGTGACTTCCTTTTGTTTAAGTCAACTTGTCCTCGTCCAGGGCAGGTTTTATCTAAGTCCTAATAAGAGTAGTGAGTCCCAAGGAGTAACAAAACATCCAAGGAAAAGTAGCAAGACAACAAGAACAACAAAAGTCCATTTCAGGAAAGATCCAAAGGCTGCTTTATTACTTTTTGCATTAGTCTGTTTTCTATGCTTTTGTGTCTGTAGTTTATAGTTGTTGAGCTCGTCCTGTTGTGAGGCTCTTAATTAGTGTCTGTTGTAGTAGTTTAAGTCCTAAGCTGACCCTTGGATGATCAGTACATCCAATGGTTCACAAGATATCAGCCTCCCTATATAAGGAGGTCTTTGTATGTTGTTTTAATTAGACTTTATGAATGAATTAACTTTGAGAAAACCCTCAAATCTTTCAAACTTGTGCTAAGAGCTGTAGTTTGAGTCAAGCCTGATACATCTTCAAGGTGTCTGATCAGTGTCTTGCTTTGTGAGTCAAGTTAAATCTGTGCCTTGCTGTGATTAGCTTGCTTGCTGTTTGAGTCTAGTCTAGGGTGTTTGTGCTTTGCTATAACACTTTAAACCTATCTCAGAACTAGTCTTTGAGTCCCTTCTCTTGTGCCTTGCTGTAGGGGAGTTTCTCTAAGTCATATCCTCGAGTTTTCAGTTGAAACAATTCACCCTTTCTAAAACAACATCCATTTCTGTTTGAAATTGTCTCAGTTTGAGTAAGCTTAATCAAGCATTCATTAAACTTATAAACCTTAGTAGTTTACACTCCAAAAGCAATTCACAAGGTTGGAATAAATGAATATATGGTATATTCACTACCCAAGCCTTTATTGCATTTAATAAGATCGTCGTGAATTGTCATAGACGAATTTATCGTTTGAGTTTCTAAAACTCGTTTTGTGCTTTGTTATATCCAAAGGGGTTGTAAAGACAATTTTGAACCCCATTGAAGTGGACTGTATTAACATAGCATTGGCCCATAGTCACTTATATGAGGTGACATCTCAAAGTGACTAGATTGTGGTACGATTGATGGCAAGTTCAAGTGTCATAGGGTCATAAGGGATGACAAATCGATCACTTAGACAGACTGTAAGAGACAATCTGTTAGGCAGTGACCGCTTATAGAATTCTGGCAATTCTTGTAGCCTGGTCGTGGCAAGAGCTACTAGTATTCTTTTTGAGTCAATTCTTGACTAAAGACTGTTCGCCTAAGGTGGCACAGTTTCAGAGTGACTTTGATTTATTCTCTACGACCTTCGTAACTGGGGTCAAATGGGCATCTTTTGGGTCATGATGAGCTGTGGCTATGCAAAGGGAATAGTGCGATAGGAATTGTCCACCCCTTGTCAGGGTTGTTTTTTAAATCTCAAGGCCACTCGAGGAGGAGTAAGCTGAAAATGCGTGGCCACGCTCGGAAGGTATCTATGGTAGATAATTCCGGTCAGACAGTTACTCTCCCGATCGAGGAAACCACTCTTGATATGATCAAATGCAAGTACGACCTGCAAGACACCTTGCATTGAGTGGGAGATTGTAATAGGACAAGAAATTAGTGACGCACACTTGTCTCGGACAAGTGGGAGATTGTTGGAGTAAATGTCCTCAACAATAGTGCGATCACAAAATATAAATCTCGATAATAAGAATACAAAGGGATGATAAATATTAAGTCAACTGGTCAACATAAATCGGTAACGATTGGCTCAATTGAGTTTGACGTTATTATCGTATGACGGTGGTGATCAGTTGATCCCTTGAGGTCACGCCTAAAGAACAACCCCCTAATCATGTACATTAATTAATTGTATAGTGATACAGATTAATTAATCCCTTAATTTGAACAAGGTTAAAGTGAGAATTATATCTTATTGTAATGTGATTAAATAAGATTCATTTTGGTAATTTAATTGTTATATTACTAAGAATGCATTATGTTTATGAAACATTTGAAATAAGTGAAATTGGTCGATTATAATTACAAACTGTTGTAGATTATATTAACCAAATATGAGATGACCTATTTTATTTACATGTAAATATAAAATGTGACTTAAAATGTTAAGTCTAATTTATTTGTTATGAAATTGCATTTAAATTAGTTAAATGCACATTTATAAGCTAAATTACTTGCTACATGTCACATGTCACACTTGTGACAAATGACAAAATGCAAAAATAAAATGGACACCCATTTTATATGGGTGCACCGGTTTTTGGGTGTTAGTGGGTAGGATTTTATTTTGTAATTTTGTTCTAATTAAGAATTAGACCAAATCATTACTACATAAACCTATACACTCAACCTTTCTTGTGAAGAACAAAATGAAAGTGACCACACACCCCACCATAGGCCATGTGGCTGGTACTAGTGAAGAGTAAAGAGGACAATTTCCTCTTATTTATTCAACACACTATCTCATATAATTCATTCATGCAAAATTTCTCTACATCTCTCTACATTCTCTCACTAAAAGAAAGCTTAAGAAGCCTCACATTTCTAGTGTTCATTTTTACTAGTAATATTACTAAGTGTAGTAATTAGATTATTAGTTATTTTAAGGGATCTACTATATTATACTAGTGTAGTATTTTAAATAGTGATAAAAAGGGTTGTCTTGGGTGCTACTAATAGGAGTGTTCTTATACTAAGAACTTGGAATTCATCCTCATATTCATAGCTCAAGAACAATATTTGAAAGGATTTCAAATATTGTGCCCATATTACTTCATAATCAATGTAAGAAATTGTTCTTTCCTTATCTTTTGTTATGCATGCATAAGGTCCATATAGTTTAAGAGTAAACTATTAATAATATGATATTAGAAATGTCTAATATCGAGTTTAAGAAACTTACAGTACTATCTATAAGGAGTAGACGGGGTGAACCCGATAATGGTGGGGATAATGATCAGGATGTCGTGTTTGAGGGAATGGATCACTCTTCCACTGTATCTTATTTCGACAATGTTGACTCTGATCATGATAACATTGAAAGCATCTATATGCGTGATGATCATGGTGAAGGTATTTGGGTTAACGAAGAAACTATGTCGGGCAAGAAACGTCCCCGATCCTGAGGTTATTAATAATGCGAGGTATTAGCTTATATATTTGTTTTTTTTTTTTTAATTTAAATAACTATATATCTACCTTTTAGTTTCTGTTATTTTTTTAAATAACTATCTTTCTGATTTTATTTTTAAATAACTTAGGAACGGCATAGTTAATACAAACGTAAAGCACTGATACTTTATTTTACCGAACAAATTTGCATTTAGGAACTTAGGAACTACTACATATACAACCATAGCGGAAATCTTACATACAAGACCACAGGCCCTCCTATCCCATTACACTTCTATTATGATAAGCGGATACAGACACACAAAATTGACACTCAACATCTAACACAGGATGTTGCTTGGAATTTTTAGGTGTACATTGCTTGAAAAACAGCCACAACCTGGTTGTAGGCATCGACGATTTCTGAATTGGCCGACTGCTGACCGTTCAAGATGGTTCGATACGGCACGTGGAAATAGTCCACGGTATTCTTCAGAAGCTCGGCGTCCTCGTTGGTGGCTACCTAGAGGTATGGTTCGACTTTTGATCTATTCGGAGCAACCCAGTCGCTCTTACCATGGCCTCTGAGTTGAAACATATTGCCAAGCTTAAATGCTGATTCTGCATTTGCAAGTGATGTTCCAAACTGAATGAGTAGTATCCCTTTGAATCCCCAAGGCGCCCATTGTGCCTTAATTCTGCTGACCGAGTATCCCAGCTCAATAAGCTTATTCCTCAAAGGAGTAAAGCTTTTGGCAACAAATTTTCCATCGTCTATATGGCCTGGGGCATTCATTAGGACACAGTGATATGGACGAGCAACACTTTGAGTCATTTCCAAAATAGATAAGTAATTTGATGGTTTTGGTTTGGTTTATTTGCAGTAAGTATTCTTTTCTGAATTTATAGCAAGTTCAAGATGTGTAGTCATTCAATGTATTGTCTTTAGCTTTTGTTAGCTTTGGTCATTGTTGAAGATTCCCAAATTATTTAGCTTTTGGTCATTCAGTATAAAGTCTCCATGTTTTGGTTTCTGCTGATTATTATTGCAGTGTATAGTGTTTATGCTATTGTTGTCTCTTTTTATAATTAAAAAAAAAATAAAGGTAAACAACAACAACAGTTGTTCTAAATATACGCGTTGTTATTGATTATAACAATGGTTATTAATCACAAACCGTTTTCATAGTTTTTATTAATCACAACGAGTAGACGACTTTAACCGTAGTCATTACTCTATCACAACGGTTTGTTTATAATAACCGTTGTCAATATTTGTTAATAAAGATGAAGAAAACACACAACACTAATAATACGACTGTACTGCAACAAAAAAACTCTATCACAAAGCATCATACTTCACCACTAAGACATACTCCCTTATCGTCTTTCTGTCATCATCTCCCTTATTAATCAGGTATTACTTTTATTAACTATTTCTTATTAGGATTTTCTAGCTAGATTGTTCAATTCTTATTATTGAATTGTGGATTTCCTGAATGTCGTTTATGATTGAATTTGTGAATTAGTTCAATTCTAATTTTGCTTTATCGATTGAATAGCTTTGAATTAAATTTTTGAATTAGTGTATTATTGAATTTATGACCATTATTAAAATTAGTTTAATTACTTCTAATCTTAAGTCAAAAAACAAATTAACGTATCAACTTCATTTTTATTAAATAATAAGTTCAAACGGCGCCACACACAAATGGCGCCAAAACAACCAAACAACAACAACAAACTATATTGAGTCCGGGTAAATCTCTCGGATACCTGCCACCGCTAGAGCATATGCATAAATCGGGTCAGCCTCGGCCAGAACCATCCCTTCCCACTGCTCTACCTGGGTCACTTCAACGAGGTCGACCCCATTTGGGAAACGGTGACGGTCATGTTCGGTAGCCACCCATAGATATGGCCCAGACTGGTGGTCCGTGCTCTCAATCTAATCTTTTTGCCCATGCCCGGCCTTGTCAAATATTCTTGTCAGTTTGAATGCGGACGCACGACGAGCATCCGTCATACCAAACTCGAAAACGAGTTCCCCTGTAAAGTACCTGCGATGAAAATTTGGCCACATCTTCTTGATTAAGTAGCCATTTCGAATAAGCGTATCACGGAGTTTCTTGTAGCTTTTACACACAACGTAGCCACCCTTAATATGAGCAGGCATTTGTGTCATGATGCAAGCATATGGTTTAGTAAAATTTTCAGACATTTTGTATGGATGATGTTAGTATTTTGGGGGAATGCAAAGATGTTATTGATTAGAGTTGGGAAATTTTGTATGTGGTTGATAGCCTTGTATTGAGGCTGTACTTATAGAGAGTTATTGATTCACATGCAGTTATTGATTCACATGCATTTATTCACATGCATTTACATTTCCCAAAACGACTATACATTCACATGCATTTATTGATTGAGTAAATGTGTGAATGTATATATGTAGTTACATTTCCTATGCAGGCAATGCACTTACTGTAATATGCAGTAACTACTGTCCACAACGGTTATAAACAAAGGACCCGTTGTGGTTGTCTTTATTTGGATTTTCATATTGGCGCAAATAGGGTGAAAATATATAACAACGACTATGTTGCACCATTGTCATTACTCTATCACAACGGTTTTAGTCAGTAAAACCGTTGTGGAAAGTAATAACAACGGTTTGTTTAACGAATAACCGTTGTTATTTCTCAATATTATTATTTTTAATTAAAACATATTGCAGTCCAAACCCGTGAATAAACAACAGCAGAACAACTGTAACAGCATAAACAACATTGATTAAAGCATCCATTGAACATCATCAATGGCAGAATAACCCCTCTATAAATACAGACTCAAAACCCCTCCTTTAAATATTACATAACCCTAATTAATTACTCCAAAAATTAACATCATCAATGGCAGCAGTTAACCTTCCCAACGATGAGACGACCCTTACAAAATTGATTGCAGATGAGGAGGAGGCTCTTGTCGTAGTTCTCGCTGATCATCACCCATTGATTAAAGGATCCATTGAACATCGAAGGGATTATTGGATTAAGAGCCTTGAAGCAGTTCGACTTGTCAACCAAGCGTCGTCATCATCATCGTCCTCTGGCTACCTGTAACACCCGGAAATGTACCCTATTTTTCTAGTAGAAATATTTTACGAAATCTTTTCAGTAATTTTAAGATTTAATTAAGATTTTTATGTTTCGAGTCGAATTTAGAAATTCTGAGTTCGTATTTGGAATTTCTGCGAGATTCCATGAAAATCCCGTCTTATGACTTTTGAGTCGAGTTTGACTTTTCTTGACTTTTGAGTCGAGTTTGACTTTTCTTGACTTTTGAGTCGAGTTTGACTTTTCTTGACTTTTGAGTCGAGTTTGGCTTTCCTTGACTTTGGAACCGTCTTTGACTTCCGTTGACTTTTCTCCTACACAACTCACACTACTCCTTAACCTAATATTTCATTCAACACAAAATCAAACACAAGTTTTCTTCGTCTCTAAGAAATCTCAACTTTCCCTCTTTGATATCGATCTTAGAATTGTCGTAACTTCTTCGTTACTTGATAGAATTTACGTAAGTTCGTCTTATTCTTCTTCCCTAACCTTCCTCTATCCGTATTGATATTAAAATCATCGTCTTTCTCGCTTTTCAATCTTTCCGTCTTTCTCAAGATGAATTTCATTCATCTCTTATGATCTTTATGTAGGTGGTGACCTCCAAGATCCCGACAAAGACTACTACCTTATTGAAGAGGAGCTTGACGATTAGTAGAGACGCTTAAAGGTAACGGTGAAGGGTTACTCGGTATCATTTACGTGTTTTACATGCTTTATATGCTAGAAATCGTATTTAGAATACGATTAGAAGCTTAGGATTCATGTTATGGATGATGATTGTTGTTATTTGATGATTGTTGATGATGAATATTGATTGTTGATAGTTATTAGAAATGAATTAAGAGAATTGGAAATAAAAGGATTTAATTTATGTTGAAGGTTCTCGGGTGAATTGGTCACACATCTCACGGTCGTGAGATGGCATGTCACGGTCGTGAAACATCATTTCACGGTCGTGAAATACAAGTCACGGTCGTGACTTGTGCAGTTTCACTGCACTGACCCCTTTTCGTAGAATGATCATATCTCCTTCGTTACTTGCTTGTTTTAGGCTTGTGACTATTCGTTGGAACCGTAAGAGGATCAGCTATCACCTCGACTTGGAATTTCTGTATTTACATGTCTATAACTCTAGATATGACCGTTTGAAGTGAACCCTTGTTTTAGTTAGTTTCCAAACTTGTTGTTTTGGAGAGGTATCTATGTTTCCTATTTATTATGCTTCTTAAACTTGGTCTAATGCTTATGTATCATGTCTTGATTCATGTTTTGGATATATGATATTCTCATTCGCTTGTATCACATGTTTTGTGACGGTTTTTGGTATGTTCCCACTTTGAGTCGGTTTTTTACAAATGATACGGTTTGAGCACTATTTTGTCTTGTGCTTTGTACTCTCATTCCCTTGGCTACCTCCACGTTCGTAAGGCTGGAATGTCGGAACGGGGAGGTATCCTACTGCTTAAATGCATGTGTTAGTGGGCATACGACGACGTTGTTGGGAGTTGAACGTTATGCGTTGATCGACCCGGCCGTCAAATGTTGTGTACTTGCGAGGTGGTGTTATTTGCATGTAGCGTACCGCATGTTATGAGGCTTGAGCTCGTTTTCCGCCTCTTTCGTGAATTGATCTACCGAATTTGGGGTACTCGGCATATATATTGTAATACCGAGTCTTGGATGCGAAACGGATCGCGTATCGAATCGGAAATGTGATTC
>JAIUZE010027739.1:0-17254 GCA_022085475.1 Heliosperma pusillum | reverse complement strand
TCAGTTCCCTAACTTATATTTCTAGGCTCTCCTCTTCGCTCCCCATCTTCATGTACGGTTTTATTTCAATTCCGACAAAATCGTTTTCAACACTTTAATTATGGAAAATCATATTTTATTTCTAATAAAGTTATTCTTGTCATTTCTTATAGGGGAAGATTTTGAAGACGAGTTTGGTGACTCGTATATTTTGGGTGAAGATTAGTAGACGGGTTGCTTATTATATACTTCTTATTTTGGTGCTAATTGGTTTTGCTAGCTAAGGTAACGATTCCGAGTTACTCGACGGATATATGTTACATAGCTTTGGTTTTTCTTTAGTTTTGGTTCATCTTTAGTTTTTGTTCATATTATTATTATTTTATGATTTTTAGTTAGTAACATGTTAAGTAGTAGTTATTATGGTGTTTTATGATTTTATAACATGTTGGTTGTTCTTGATTAATTTGGATGATTCTTCATAATCATGATTTTTGGTATGATTGATGGTTGTTTTGATTGTTTAAAAATGGATGTTGTTAATTAAAAACATGTTAGAATTAATTTGGAATTTGGGGTTGTTGTTTTGGTGGTGGCCGGAAATGGTGGTGGTGGTGAACCGGACCAAACCAGCCGGTCCAGGCCGGTTCAGACCCGGTCTGGGTTGGTCCATGGTGGGTCCGGGTTTTGGTCTTTGGGTTGTGTCGATGTTTGATTGTTATGTTGTTGTTTTGACGGGTTTTAATTATGTTAAAGCATGCGGGAAAATATTCGAAATCGGTTTTAGAAATTTAATCAAAATAGCCCATTTTAGCCCAAATCAGCCTTGGGCCCAGTCCAGGCCATGTGGGGTCCGGCCCAACTCAGCCCGTGGGTCCCACTTTGGGACTTGTGACGGTTTTTGAGTTATCGTCATTTTTATCGCGTTTTGTAATAATTAACAAGCGAGAAATATTAATAAGTAAAATATTTAATTAAAAAGGTTTTTCATTAAACTATTATTTCTCACATGTTAGAAATTATAAGACGAGATCTTAGTTTAATTTAATATCCTTTTAGTCAAACGGGTTTTGGTATGATAGAATAGTTCACATGTTAGAAGTTTTAATAATATAACATGTAATGAATATGTTGATTTTATGTCTATGTGGAAAAGACTCTGTTTCTAGCCGGTTTGACCAAACGGGTTTGGTCAAACTAAGATCTAGTCAGCCCCGTTTTGACTGATGACCCGTCGCGGGACTCGGGTCGGGGATTTGTCTTCAAGTAAGGTTTATTTAATGAATGAATGAGCCTTAGTAGATATGAGGCGATATGATATTTGAATATGATTTATATGCAATTAGTCACATGATAGGAAGTTTTTCCCGTGACTGTTTGATTATATGGTTGGTGTCGTGTTGACTAAGTACCCACAGAGAATTATGAGTATATGGCGTCTTGACCATTCTAATTCTAAATGAGTATCTTGGACCATGACATTGATAGGCCTTACCAACTTTAACGAGTATATGTTCACCGCTTGATCGCTTTTGTGTCACTGGCTTGGGCCTTTTGATACCAAGCCGGGGGCATGGCATCCTAAGAGTTCCGCTTTGGGAAGGGAGCCAGCTTAAGTACTAGCTATCTCTGCTTAGGGGGTCGCCTAGTAGAGTTTCTCATGTACGGTTATGTCATGGGACGGGGAATGGAATAGCTGTTGTCGCTAGGTCTGATCAGTCTAGGACTAGGATGTTTTCCTACCTTGTGGTATAGCCTCGAGTTACAGAAGGCGACTATTGACTGGACTAAGAACTTATGCCTGTTTGTAGAAGTATTTGTCTTTCATGTTTGTATGATTCTATGAATTTTAGAAGGTGAGATGCAAGCCGGCTAAGATTGATAGAGTTTGGATTCCCGATTGTTAATTGATTCACATGATTACGTGTTGATTAGGGTTTGAGTGTATCAGGGCCATGTTACATGGTAACCGCTGAGCCAGCATACCAGCTTCCCTACCTCTGGTTATATTTTATTATCGGTTTCACATGATAGCTTCATAGATTGGTATTTATATGTCGTTATTGTTTCATAACATGAAAAGCATATCATATATGTTAAGGTTTTGTATTTTCCATGTACATTGCTTTTAGGTTATTCATGTTTAATTAAACTCGACATTTCGTGGCTGGGAGAACTCGGAGTTACTCCCCACTGACTGTGGCTTCCGTGTTTATATTTAATGCGGGCGAACAGGTGGTGTTGCATATTTGGGGTACATGGACGAGCTAGCGAGCGAAGTATTTACCTTGGACCTATATTCGGTTCATAGTTTATATATTATTGTACACACTTTTATTTCCGTATTTATACGGGAGATATGTCTCCCGTCTTGTATATTTCCTTTGTAGAATATTAGTTCCGTTTTGTAATGACCTTTTTATTTTATGACACCTTCGTTATGTATTATCATATTTCTTTTATGTATTTAAAAATTTTTTTTTCTTTCCGCAAATTTGAGGGTGTCACAGGTCCTCCGGGTATTGGTTGTCCCACAAAGGGTGGAAGTTTATCATGCAGATTAGCATCAAGAATGTCTGCAAGAGGAAGCCGAGTTTCTACGGCAACAATCAGCCTTCAATGGCATTCAGACGAGCATAAGCTTGGTCCTGACTTATATAGAGACGAATGAGCGCAGCTAGGATTAATTCATTACCATTCGGGGTTGGTTTGGCTAGATGAACACTTGCTTGACTAGACCATGACATCAAAACTGGGTAAGAGACCGACGGCGAATCAAAACACGATCAACCAATCTAGCAAACTTACTCAAAAGGACTCGACTTGTAAAGTGGGAGTGTGCCACTGTGCTACGTGAGTTTTAAACATGACAAGATTTAAATTGTTTTTCCTAAGGATCCGTAGTGTGGTCGTAGGAGTGACTAGTCGAAGTGGATAAAAGACGATTTTGACTAGACATTTGGGTAGAGTTTCGACGCATTTTACGCTACTTTAGGCCCCCTTTGAAAATGTTTTACAATTTTGAAAAGGATTTTTTTTTTTGAAAAGGACGTCATTGTTTTATTTACAAAATGGTGATCATCATGTATAGGTTATCCACATTTATATTGGAATTATAACGGTATGCTGAGTGCATTTATAAGGCGTTTGGCTTAAACGGTGGGTTGTCATACCAAGCAATCAAACCCGTGTCTATGAAGAGATCCGCGCCAAACATGATTAAGGTAGGTGCCTAGTTCATTTACTCGAGTAGTGAAAGCTCTCGATACCAACGACGTCAATCGTTATCCATCCATACGCCCAGATAAGAATTTGTACCGTCCAGACGGGACGATTGGTCGAAATGGGTTGAGTTGGGCGTAGGAAGGCCGAATAAAACGACCTAAGAAGGTCGGATAATGAAAACCGACAACTTTCTTGTACAAACTATTCCCTAATGTTGTTCAAGTTTCACTTTGGGTAACACGTAAGTGTATATTCCCCAGCGGAGTCGCTAAACTGTGGTACACGGGGGACCAAAGAGGGCGCGCTTGGGAGGACAAGCGTAAAAATACGCATTTGTGGAGTCGCCACCAATTTTTATGGGAAATTGAAACCGTTAGAATACTTAATGCCATGTTAAGACATAAACTGATGACATGAACAATAAGAACTCGTTACCCTAAGCATTCTTTGTCTAGAATGACTCCCGTGGATGCCAATGAATACGGATTGTCACAGAGAACTGGAGTAAGTGGTGAGGGTACGTATTAGGAAGCTTTTTAATCGAACAGCTAATCCCGCCCGCCTCGATAACGGCCTCTACTAACGATTAGAGAAATTGTTCATATTTGATATGTTATCGATTATATGCATGCAATGCAACATCCAACATTTTAATCCTAGCATGTGAATTTGACTATGTCGGTGAACATGTAATTAGCACACAATTATGTCAAAATTGGGGATTTAGAATTAATTACACATATGAGAGAGAAGCAAAAATCATACAATTACAATGATTAAATAAGATTACAACGGATTACAAAGAATTACGAGATCCTCGTCAGAAATATATTCTAAACGGAGATTTAAACAAAAAAGAAAAGATTTCAAAACTAAAAGTTAGATTATGAGCGATATTACAACTAATAGTTAGTTAATTGCGTAATTAATACGTCAAAGCGAGAACGATAGTTCATGACAGAAGTAAACCCAGAACAGGCACAACAACAGCTGCGTCCTCTAGAAGAGGCGCAAGGCTCATTGCGTCTATTCTTGAGCTGAATTCTTATTGTGAAGTCAGAATCGCGAGTACTTAACATTCTTTTGTATGTTTACGATTGATTATTGATTTATAACTCAAGTAGAACTTGTTTAACATATTAATTATACTATAACTTATATCAATAATGAATTCCACATATTTGATATGAATAAAATCGAATCTCTAAGATCCAATCTTTATTTAAAGACGAAGACCCGCTAATATCGAATTATTAGGGATTTAGGTCGAGAAGGAAACGTTTTATATGAAAGTGTATGTTGAAACACGGTTTATGTATGAAGAAAAGGAAGTAAAAAAGGAAAAGGAGAACAAAAAGAACGAAGTCACAAGAACCATAGGAAGAAGAAGAAGAAGAGCAGGAGCAGGGGGACCCTAGAAGAGGCGCAACAGGCGCTGCGATCCTTCGAGGACGCGCAGTTGCTACTGCGTTTCTTCTCGACGTCTGATGACTGCTAAAAAAAAGGTTTTGTTTTGAAATCGGTTTTGAATTTACTTTTGACGTGAATCTTACATTAATTGAGCGAAAAATAAATAATACAAATAAAACGATGGGATTTACACCCTCAGACTTACATGTTTGACGAAACGAGATTAACTAAATTAAGGTTTAGTGATTGCTCGACCCGAATGTAAGTATAAAGTGCCCTAGTTAGAGGATTTAAATTGATTAAATTGATTGATTTTGTAGTGGTCAAGTTGGTCGGTCGTGCAACGTGACGGGTACTCAGTATGACCTGAGCATACGTGGTCGATTGATGAAGCACGTAGGCGTAGAAAGCTTAGGGCAAAGTCTAGAATGCAAAGAGAGAAAAAAAGGGCAAAGTCCCCTTTTATACTAGAAAATATGAAGAGTTTTGGAATAACTCAAAATTTGGAAAGAAATCACGAAAGTATTATGAAAACAAGAAAACAGGGTGAAGAAGGGACGCAACACCTGTTGCGTCATTTTCCCAGAGGTTTCCTTCTGTGGAAGAAAGATTTCCACGTTTCTATTACGGAATTGCGGTAGATCTATACTTCCTTTTAAAAAAGATACGAGATATACTTTATAAAAAAAGATAGAATTTAAAGATTTAATAAATATCCAGAATATTCTAGAGCATTCCGAGTCGGCATTTAGAAACGGTTTCTTGGAAAATAAAGCGGTTTCGACCCGGACTCCAAATGAACTCTAATGACTGTTAAAGCGACCGTACCGGTACATAAATGACGACCAAGGGGTAGACACAAGTGTTTGAGCTAACACTTGACGATAAACTTAAAAATTGTCATAAATCGTTTTGCGTATCAAAAAAGCGGCTCAATTATTACTGGGTGGTTGGCGGAAGGTGTAGAGCTGAGTTATCTACACTCATACTTAAAATCCTCTTGTAGTTCTCTCTTTAGTTCTCTCTTTTGTTCTAGTAAAACTCTAGTTCTTTTTAATCTTTCCGAAGGGTTGTAAGAAAGAGTTTGATTATTTATGATACTTTCACTAGTATCTTGGGTTGATCATACTTCATTTTAAGCCTTTATTCATGTAACATTTGTGTCCTTTGTTAGTTTCTTATTATTTCTTATAATTTATTATCATGGAGTCTTTAGTTTATGACATAATATAAGTTCTTGTTCATACAATTCTATTATTGCTATTGTCTCTTTTTAAGTCATTGTTATCATATTAATTTTACTACCATAATAAAATTTGTATTGCATTCATACATCATGCATGACTAGGTCTAATTCATCTTTATATGATAATGGTTCTATCTTGTTTAATCATGAGTGAGTGATCATAATCCTAGGGGAATAGGAGAGTTATGTATGATTAGTGATTAAAATTGTTGGAAATAAATTACTGCATTTGTACCATTGTTCTATTGGATGCTTGGATTTTATTGTTAGTTGATGATTCTTGATCACAATCTTTGACTTAATATGATGTTCTTTCCTAAGACCGAAAGCATGGAATTGAATAGACAAAGCATAGAATGGTAGTTCAAACTAGTATATGTGAAAACTCGCTATATCTTGTACTATGGTAGCAACAAATCGAAAGATATTTTAGGACATAAACAATGAATCAATTGCACGATTTCTAAACCTCAACTTGACGTAAACTAATCTACATGAATGAACTTATCTTTTTAACCTTCTTTATCTTTGTTATATTCAAAATTTCAATTGTGTTTTATGCCTTTATTTTGTTTACAAACCATCAAAATCAATATTCGTCCCGAGGTACTTAATCATCATAAGGCTATTATAACAAGTAACTCTCGTTTCCTCGAGATCGACCCCTTACTTCCCAAAGAGCATTCATATGTTATTAGCCTAGTCCAAGGGTAAATTTATCTTTGAGTTAGGTACGCGACAACCCCATCAGGTACTAAATGGTTGAATCACACCACTAGCAACCATATAATCTAAGAGATTAGAGATGGGACAATCAATACGATATAGGTCCTCTAAACAATCTAATCACACGCTTGCAAATCATGTATAACTAATATATCATCATGCTCATTAAACATATAAATCTAACATACTCTCACGATAAATGAAATGAACTAGCATCGGTACTTTTCTAGACAAGACGGACAAGTCTACGGGATGAACATTTCCCGAGACCATATGCGATAAACATTTCGCATAGTCAAGACTCTAATCCTCCTGGTAGGACGACGATCATAACACGCTCCTAGTATAGACCTGGCCAGACTCTGACGATGCACATTTCCCGATTTGACACGCGATAAAAATTTCGCATCCAAGATTCGATCGACTCAACGGAAGGAAAGTACCTTGTATTCAGCTCAACCGCACAAAAGAAGGAAAAGAGTTCAAGCATCTATCCGGCTAATCGGCACAGAAGAGGAGGTCAATATAAACCAAGCAAATACGCTACATGCAATGTCATCACCTCTCACGAATACAACATTTGACGGCCGGGTCGATCAACAATATGCGTTCACCTCCCAACAATGTACCCTCATTCCTTCGACATAAAGTTCGAGAAGTATAAGGTTACAAACGGGGAATGAGAGTTCAACTTAATCCAACTAACATGACTTAGCCGACTACTCAAGGTATTCATGACACAATAGAGTGTCACATCCAAATCTATCATTAAACATGTGAATAGGACATGATATAGATATACCAATGATGAAAAATATTTAATACATAAGGCATAAGTACTAGACCAAGTTTAAGAAGCATAGGCTATAAGAAACATAAATCACATCCCAAAACAACATGCTTGGAGTTCGTCTAAAACAAGGGTCAATTTAAAACGGTTATAAATAGAGGGATAGACTTGGAAATGAAGTAATTCCATGATTAGCTGATATAATACCCTCTTACGGCTCCAACGGTATATCACACGCCCAAAACAAGCAAGAAACGGAGTAGATATGACCATTTTACAAAAATGAATCGGTGCAGGAAAACTTTGGGTCGTCCAGAGCGGGACGTGCCCTTCCCGAGCGGAAAATTTTTGTCCCGAGCGGGACGAAGGTATAAAATTTTTCTATGGGCTTTCCTGAGGGGGATGAGGCATGTGTCGAGCGGGACAAGCAACCAAGTCACTCGAAACTCATACCAATGATCTAATCGACTCAAATCTGTCTTTAAACGATGTTCCAAATAACATGTGAACCAAAACTCATCCAAAATAAACAACAAGGGAGATAATCCAACAACTCTTAATAACCTTAAATATACAATTTAACTTTAAGAGGATAGATTAACAAGATAATTCCAACATCCAACACCCAACACGAAACACCCTACAACATGTGAAACACCAATAACTCATTCAACGTACAACAATCCATTTTTTCAAGAAAATAATACTTAAAGACTCAATCTTTAACATGACAAATATCAAGACAAGTGACACGCTAAAGACGGGGGTCGTTAAAACCGGTAATTAGCACGACAAATTAACAATTTATAATTACCTAACAAACACTAGACTAGACTCTAATTAAGGTAGTAAAACAAAAGTAAGCCAAACCCTACAGAAACTAAACACTAACTAAAAGTCTAATGATGCAATTAACATCACAAATTAAAATATTAACATACATTGAGTATTTAACAAGGGTAAACAATGGTTAACATGAAACAAAAGAGATTTGAGTTGAGTAGTGACATAAACGTATGAAAAGATGCAAACTTTACCAGTTTGACAATTTGACAAACACTTAATATGCAAGAGATTATCAATAAATAAGATAAATTGCTGCAACTCTACTATTCAAAGAATACTCTACCTAAGTTTATGCAAGAATACCAACCCCTATATTTATTAGCCTAATATATCCTTAATCCCAAAATTAGTGACTTACATCTAAGCCAATATATCATCACCTTCTTTACACAAGCTAACTAGTATCTAAGCCAACACCAATGAAAAAAGATAGAGACTTTAAGAACAGTCAAAGCATAAGATTAAGATTAGGAACACCGCCAAACACTAATCTAAGCCAATTAGTGAAAGAATGTCAAGCATTACCCACTCACAAGATGCATAAACTAAACCGTTTAAGACAAGAAGCATGATTGCTACGATATATTGTCTAAACTAAGCCATTCATACAACATTCGCATAAGATAAATGAGTAAAACACAAATTAAAGATGGCCAACCTTAGTGATAAAAACATTCAACAAAGTCATAAAAACAAAGTAATACTATTAATATAAAAGATATGGGTTGAATTCTTACAAATACAAAGGAAAGATTGAACCTTTAAGTATAATTATACCAAATAGTTGCTTAACTCTCCATTAAATGTTGTAAGCTTCAATTTTTCTAAGGAAAAAAACAACATACTAGAAAATCTTTAAAAAGGGTTTTTAGGAGGTTTCTTGGGTGATTATGTGATAAAAAAGTACCCTAAATGATTGATTAATGTTGGGTAATTATATCCCTCAAGTTCACACAAAATTTAGCCTTCAAAATAATAGAAGAAAGCAATTTTTAGTCCGTTAAAACAACCAACGCAGCCTGCGGTTTCAGCCTGGCAGCAGAATTTTGCGAGAGCCATATCTCTCTTGTTTATTGGTCGTTTGGGGCGTGCGACCTACCGTTGGAAATCTATGAAGATAATATATGACCTCCACTTAACATTGCATTGATAAGAGCTCTTGAACTGAATATATGACTGTTTGAAGTTGACCCTTGCCAAATCGAGATTTCAATTCTTCATTTTGGCTACTCTTGATTGTGCCTGTCAAGTCTTTAAATCTTCCTTTTGCTTGCTTTGTCTTTGAACTTTCTTGACCTTGTTTGACTATGCCTCGGGTTTGATCCTTGACTTTTGTTGAATTTGACGGTTTGACTCTTGACTTTGCTTAGAACTTGCCTTCACTTCACCAAATAATGCACAAAACCTATTCTCGCAAGGCACATAACATATGACAAAAAAAAGGTCACAAGATTACACCCCATTTCATAATAACCAATACATATCATCAACCCATTTCCAAAATAAGCCAAGAAGATGGAATTACAACAAAAGACTGTGAGATGTGCTTAATACAAAGCAAGTGCTAATGACACATATATTTACTTTAATAGGTAACTAAATTACCCTAATTGACACGACTCAATTTGACGTTGTCAACAAGTAACTACTAAAAAAAGGTAATATCGTGTAACTCGTCTACGTTACCTCGAATCTTCTAAAACATCGCCTTTAAGTTAAGGGTCCGCCTCCATAAGGTCCAATAACTAGAATAGAACAAGAATTAGAACAAAAGGGATAAGAAATGTATCATCTTCATATGATAAGATTTTTGAAAGACTAAATAAGATTAGAATATTCTTACCTAGAAAGGAAGAGGGCGAGGAAAAGTGAAGATTAGTGCAAGAACCAAGTGATTCGGTGAAGAAACGAATGAGATATGGAAGTTCTAAGCTTTTAAGAAAAAAAAGGGTTTAATCACTACAAAACGAACTTGGGAAACTAACGGAAAAAATCCGTCAGAAACACCAAAATTCCGTCAGTAAAGTCAATTATTGATGGAAAATCCGTCAGTAACGTGCGTCACTTCAAATGGTAACAAAAATTTGACTTCTGACGGATTTTTGATTTACTGACGGATGACTTTACTGACGGAATTTTGGTGTTTCTGACGGAATTTACCTTACTGACGGAATTTAAGTCAGTAATAACAATAGCATATTGACTTTACTAACGGAAATTTCGTCAGTAGTGAATGTACCAGTGGCTGAAAATAGTAGCCTGCTGTCAAGCCACAATGCGTATAATGCATTGTTTTAAACAGTGAAAATTTCAACAAAACCTGCAACATAGAAAATACATTCGTCGACCGCAAAGCGGTAATTCATACTCACGTCGACCACATGAGCGAGAATCAACAAAAGCCAACAAAAATAAGGCGGAAGATCGATGGAAACTGGAAAAAAAATCCATCACATAAAACATTAAACAAATTCATACAACTTTCTTACAAACTTACAAATTCAACCGATTCACTAACTTAGACAAAACTAATGTCTTTGACATAACCACTAACTTAAGTAGATGACAAATTACTAACCTAAGGGGGTATTGGAACCCCGTCCAAAACCGTACCCGTCGTCCGCGTTTTCGTCTCTTCGACGCGGAGGAGGGAAATGGCACGAGCCCAGGGGAAGTCATTTGCTCGGCTTGGCTCTCCATTTTTTGTTGATTGGCGTACTTGTGCTTCAATTGCAAGTCGGGCAGCTCGCTCATTATCTCGTTCATTCGCAAGTGCACTCAATTGCTCCTTCGAAGTGCACTCAATTGCTCCTTCATTTGAGCATTTTCACTTGCGAATCAAGTGTAATCAGTAGAATTGTAGGACAAAGATGCGCATGCACTTTTGTTGCAAGGTGGATCATACCACACTTCTTAACCCTTGTTTCCGATCCCGAATAGCCTCGACTTCTTATCGAATCCCTTTGCAGATTTATAGTATGCATGGAACTCGTCTAGGGTCTCGCGAGTTGGCGTTGGCTGACTCATCTATTCGGTGTAAGCTTCCTGAAAAAAACAAAAAAAAAAGTAGTATAATTAAAAATATTAAGTGATAAAAACAAAACAAAGCAAATAAGGAGTGTTAAAGTTGGATATAAAAAAAACTCCTTAGCAATAATTAGACAAACTTACGTTTGTCTCATCAAGCTTTAAGATTAACCTACTCGCCCTTCTTGTTTTTCTTTGTCTTCTCAAACAACTTGTACGACGTGGTAGATGATGGAACCGTAATAAAATATAACTGAAAGTGATAACCCACCTAGAAATGAAACCGCCAATGCCATACATTTGAGGTGTGGAAAGAGTTATGAGGGACCAAGGATGCCAATTGAAGATGATAATGGTGAGGGAGACAAAGTGGTAGATGATGGAGCAATTGAAAATGAAGTTGTTGAATTGGATGACAAGGAGGAAGAGTGCTCTTCAAGTGGGCAAGTTGTTATTGAAAAGAAGGATGAAGTGTTAACAAAGAACAAGAAGGTTGAAGAGTCTATTGTGATAAGGCTACCTTTCCCTTCTAGACAAGCCAAAACAAAGCTAGACAAGCAATTAGGCAAATTCATGGATTTTGTCAAGAATTTGGAGGTCTCCATTCCATTTACCGACCTCATCACTCAAATTCCCGCCTATGCAAAATTCATGAAAGACTTCCTTAAAAGAAATAAGTCCTTGAGTGGAGTTGAAACCGTAGCATTTACCGGTGAGTGTAGTGCCTTTTTACAAAACCCAACCCCTCCAAAGTTGAAAGCTCCAGGTAGTTTCTCTATCCCATGCACCATAGGCAACATAACAATTGACAAGGCCTTGTGTGATTTAGGAGCTAGTGTGAGTGTGATGCCATATTCCATTTGTGAGAAACTTGGCAAGCGAGAACTTAAATGCACCAACATCACACTCCAAATGGCGGACCGATCTACAAAGCAACCTTTGGGTGTATAAGAGGATGTCCCGGTTAGAACTGGAAAGTTCTTCATTCCGGTGGACTTCATAGTTCTTGACATGGCGAAGGATTCTCAAATCCCCATTATTCTTGGGAGGCCATTTTTGCACACCGCCGGAGCGGTGATTGATGTAAAACATGGGAGGCTAACCCTTGAGGTGGGAGATGAAAAAATAACATTCAACTTGCAAATTGCCATGAAAGCTCCAAATCTTGGAGAATATTGCTATTTCATTGATATCATCGATGCCTTTGTTGAAGAAGTGACACCTAGCTTCTTTATGAGGGATCCTTTGGAAGCTAACTTGACCTTGGAACCAAGGGGTATTATGGAGGATCTACATGGGTTTGAATTTGACTTACTTGAAGCAACCTTGGAAGGAGAAGAGCTTGACGAACAACAACTTTTAAGACTCGAGTCTATCATCCAAACCTCTTGTGCGGTAGATATTGCGGTACAGGTCCAAGCCCCGTCTCTTAAACCCCTTCCCTCTAACTTGATATATGCTTATCTTGATGAGTAAAAATGCAAACCCGTGACTGTAAATGCTCACCTTGACGATAATTAATTGAATGCATTGTTGTGTGTTTTAAGAAAGCTTGAGAAAGCTATTGGTTATAGCTTGGATGATTTAAAGGGAGTTAGTCCCGAGTTGTGTATGCATAGAATTCACATGCAAGATGATCATGTGGCTAGAAGGCAAACTCAAAGAAGACTAAACCCCACCTTGCAAGAGGTAGTTAAAGGTGAAGTCATGAAACAACTTGATGCCGGGATCATCTACCCAATCTCTTACTGCGATTGGGTTAGCCCCGTGCAAGTGGTGCCAAAGAAAGGTGGCACCACGGTAGTGAAGAGTGATAAAGATGAACTAGTGCCTACTAGGGTAGTGACTGGATGAAGAATGTGTATAGATTATAGGAGGTTGAATTCCTCAACAAGAACGGATCATTTCCCCCTTCCCCTCATTGACCAACTCCTAGAAAGACTTGCCTCAAACAAGTATTTTTGTTATCTAGATGGATACTCGGGATTTTTCCAAATCCCAATCGACCCAATTGACCAATCCAAGACCACATTTACATGCTCTTATGACACTTTTGCCTATCGGAGAATGCCCTTCGGCCTTGGCAATGCCCCGGCCACATTCCAAAGATGCATGATGATTATTTTTTCCGATTACATTGAGTATATCATGGAAGTTTTTATGGATGACTTTAGTGTGTATGGGAAAGACTTTGATTTGTGCTTGCATAACTTGTCTTTGGTGTTGGAAAAATGTGAAGAGGTGAGTCTTGTTTTAAATTGGGAGAAATGCCACTTCATGGTAAACGAAGGGGTAGTTCTAGGTCATCTTATCTCGTAAAAGGGTATCCAAGTTGATAAAGCAAAGGTGGAAGTGATTGAGCAATTACCCCACCTTCAAAGCTCAAAGGGGTAAGAAGATTCCTTGGTCATGCCGGCTTTTATCGCCGGTTCATCAAGGACTTCTCCAAAATTGCTAAACCACTTACACAACTTCTCTATAAGGATACCCCTATCCATTTTACTAATGAGTGTGTTGAGGCATTTGCTAGGATAAAGGAAGCTCTTATCTCGGCCCCGGTCATGCAATCCCCGGATTGGGAATTGCCATGGGAAGTGATGTGCGACGCAAGAAATTATGCCGTTGGCGCGGTTCTTGGACAACGGAAGGACAAAGCTTTGCATGCCATCTACTATTCTAACAAGACCCTTGATGAAGCACAATTTAACAATGCAACAACGGAAAAAGAACTTCTTGCTATTGTTTATGCTCTTGACAAGTTCCGTTCATATTTGATTGGCTCCAAGGTCATTGTTTATACGGACCATGCCGCACTTAAGTATTTTCTTGCCAAGAAAGAAGCTAAGCCCCGCCTCATTAGATGGATCCTTCTCTTACAAGAATTTGATTTGGAGATAAGAGATAAGAAGGGTGCGGAATATGCGGTGGCGGACCACTTGTCCCCTGTATGCTATAATGGAAGTAAAGATGACATGCCTATCAATGATTCATTCCCGAATGATTTTATCTTTGCCATTAATGAAACCATTCGAAATCAAGCACCTCGGTTTGCGGACTTCGCCAATTATATTGTGGGTGGTGTTCTTCCACCCGGCATCAACCACAATAAAAAGAAGAGGTTTTTGTTTGAAGCTAAGAGATATTTTTGGGATGACCCTTTGTTGTTCAAGGAGTGCGGTGATGGGATGTATAGAAAATGTGTTCCTCAATGGGAGTATGAAGAAATCATGAAAGGATGCCACTCCTCTCCTTATGGAGGGCACCATGGGGCAAGCAAGACCGTTGCCAAAATACTTCAATCCGGGTTCTTTTTCCCCTCTATGTTCCAAGATGTTAAGCACTTTGTCCAATGCTGCGATGCTTGTCAACGCACCTGCAACATCTCTTGGAGTAAAGAGATGCCCTAAAGGTGAATTCTTGAGGTGGAGGTGTTCGATGTGTGGGGCATAGACTATCAAGGCCACTTTATTTCTTTAAAAGGGAATAGGTACATTCTAGTGGTCGTAGACTACGTGTCCAAATGGGTTGAGGTGGTGGCTTCTCTTACCAACGATGCCAAGGTTGTTATCAACTTCTTAAAGAAGCTCATCTTCCCCCGGTTTGGAGCACCTAGAGCTTTGATAAGTGATGGAGGCACGCACTTTCATGAAAAACGACTTGACTCATTACTCCTTAAATACGGTGTCCATCACCATACCGGTTTAGGGTGTTATTCCCAAACTAGAGGGAAAGTCGAAATCTTCAACAAAGAGATCAAATCCATCCTTGAAAAAGTGGCCTCAAAGCACCGTAAATATTGGAGTTCAAAGCTGGATGACACACGATGGGCATATAGGACGGCATTCAAAACTCCCATTGGAATGTCGCCTTATAAGTTGATGTATGGCAAGTCTTGCTATTTGCCAATAGAGCTTGAATACAAGGCATATTAGGCTATCAAAGAACTAAATCTTGATGCCAAACTGAGCGGTGAAAAGAGATTGCTCCAATTACAAGAGCTTGAGGAGTTCCGCCTCAAATCCTTTGAGAATGCCCGAACTTACAAGGAGAAGACCAAGCTTGTTCATGACAAAAAGATCCTCAAAAGGGATCTACAATGTGAAGACAAGGTACTTCTACTCAACTCGAGATACAAGTTATTTCCCAGGAAGCTCAAATCCTCGTGGTCGGGACCATTCTTGATCACCGAGGTGGGGAGATATGGTGATTTCGAGTTAGCAAGCAAAGATGGCCAAAAATTCAAAGTGAATGGGCAACGAATCAAGCTCAACAAGGAAGGTTCTTTAATCGGGGTAGTCGAGGGTTCGTACCTCAAGCCGACTACCCTCCATTAATTCTTGAAAAAGAACGGGTTTTGTGAATTCCCCCAAGAATCACAAATTTGTATATATTTCTAACTCATTTACTAATGCTTAGTATATTTTAGTTTGCATGAAAATTGGTTAAATTGGCGATAATGAGGTTGAATTTTCTTTTCCAATAGAATCATTAATTAAATCAATTTCCCATTACTTAGTTAATTCTGTAAATTTTGGTGCAAGTTTTGTCAACGAGAGTGTGGGGGAGGGATTTAATCTGGTGTGTGATTGTTTTGTAAGATGAAATGAAGGAAACATGGAGGAATGCTTATGAAGAAGCGAAAAATCGAACAAGAGGGAAGCATTTTGGCCTAAAGGCTCGAAAAGAGCCGAGTCACGCTCGTGAAATTTGACTCACGCCCGTGACTAGTGAAGCAAGGCATAGAAATGACGAGAAACACATTTCACGACCGTGAAACCCATCTGACGGTATGTTTCACGGTCGTGAAAGGCTTTCACGGTCGTGAAATAGTGACACAAAAAAATACAGGAGCTTTGCCAGTTTGCTTCACGGTCGTGAAACAAGTTTCACGGTCGTGAAACTTAAGTCACGGTTGTGACTTCAATTTCACGGTCGTGAAATCCCTTAATCCGTGACTTCTTTTTCTTTTCTTCCTTCTTATCCATTCCCTTCATGTTCTTCATTTACCACTGAAAACACAATCCCAAAACCTTTTATCTCACTAAAACACCCAAATCTCCCTCAAAACTCCATCAAATCCCCTCAAGTCTTCCCCAAATTGCTACAAAAACTCTCCTTTATCAATTACAAATACAAAAAGAGTCATTCTTTCACCACATAAACACCAAAAAACTCAAAAAAATCAATTTTCAAACCTAGGGTTTCAAAAATCCGAATTTGGGGATCTTTTTTTGGGTTAGTTTTCAAGCTTTCTACTTCAATAGAAAGTAATTTTGGGGTTAAGTGAAGGCTTTTCAAGTGTTTACAACCGTCTTTAAGGAACTTTTCTAGAAATTTTCTTTTTGGGAAAAGCTTGGGTTTTGAACAACAATGGTGGGAAAAGGAAAGGGCAAAGCAACAACATCAAGAACTCAAAAGAGAAGAAGGGGAAGCGGTTCCAACAACCCAAATACGGATGAAGACTTGGAAATAGAGCAACTTCCGAATTTTCCGGAAGTCGTCTTCGAGACGGACGCTCATTGACAAGCTTTTGAAGGAATACAAGGGCTGGAAATGGAGCCAACCATCTTTCTATCCCATGACACCATACGTGGCTTAGGCTTAACGGAATAGATGTGGACATTTTTTGCGGCTACCGGTATGTCTACTCTATTTTCTATGCATGAGCTCTCTTACCGGAGTCTCACTCTTGAATTTCAGAGTAGCATAAATACTTGTATGAATGCTGAAAAAGTATCTTGCTAAACTTTACGTCTTGCCAACACCACGCATGTCATTCCTATAGATGATTTTGCTGCTATTTTTGGGTTAGAAGTCCCTTCTAGTAGGGATTCCGACAAGCCAGGAGGGTATAATGTGGGCGTACTTTGGGAGGCCTTGACCGGGAGGGTATTGACCGATTTCCGGCGGAATTCGGCTATCTTAACTCACCACCCTGTGCCCTGTTTTTGGCAAAGGATAGTGTCAGGCACCTTTCTTTGTAGGCAAGAACCCAACAACCTGAC
>JAIUZE010027738.1:0-17600 GCA_022085475.1 Heliosperma pusillum | reverse complement strand
TTATTCATGGCATTGCATGACTTGGCATGGTTTGTTTGTCGGGTCTCAATCTTATCAAACTTATACCGCTAACGGTGAGATGCAAGCCCTAGTGAGCGTATTCGGTTGCCTAAGAGTGTCTTCCCCGAGTCTTTGTATAACATGATGGATTCGGACTTGTACTTCTTATGCTGTTATCATTATATATCGAATTGCCTATCTATCCTTATCGTATCTCACATGTATATCTATATGTATGCATGCTCTACTTTTGTCTTTCCTTCTATGTACGTTTAATGTGATATGGCTGGGAGAACCCGGAGTTACTCCCCACTGACTGTGGCGTTCATGTTTTTCATGGATGAACAGGTTGCTTGCATGGATGGCTTTTTGCTTGACATTTTGGGTTCGGGTGTGAGCTAGCGGGCGTTGTCCCTGGATTAAAACACCTCTAAACGATTTTAGCTTATTTGCTAAATACTTTTACTTGTTAACATTTTGGAGAGACTTCGTCTCTTGATGTAGTATAAATCGTACTTTAGTTTGTAATATTTGACACTCCTCGTATTCTTTCCTTGCATGTTTAAAAGTTTTAAAACTTCATATTTCCGCTATATAATTCACATGCTTGTTTGTTTTATATTTCCGCATTCGCGAGGGTTGTCACAAGTGAGGCGGAGGTAGAGGAAGTGCCATTGCGGCAAAGAAGGAAGCTAAGGAGAGAGCAAGGTGAGGGAAGTGAGCAAGTTAACGAGGAGAGGGAGATCCTCGCAATTGAGCAAGGACCTTTCCAAAACCCACCTTTTCAACAACAATAACAACAACAACAACAACAACAACAACAACAACAACAACAACAACAACAACAACCACCACCACCACCATACCATTCCCAATCATCTTACCAAAGCCACCAAGACACCGACACCCCAATGTTTGACGCGGAGACTCGTTCTAGCACCCCAATGGAGCCATGGCAACAACAAATGGCATCCTACTTTTCTAGCACCAACGATGTCCTAAAGCACATAACTGAAAGGGTGGACGATTCTTACAATTGGTAACAAACCCAAGGAGGTAGGCTAGAGTCCTTAGATGATTGGCATAATGTAGTGGAGGCAAGGGAGAGGTTGAGAGAGGAGGCCGAGAGGGCCCAACAAGAAGAGTGGAGGAGGATGGTGGCGCGGCAAGAGGAGGACCACCTTTAGAGGGAGCAACAAAACCAAAGGTGGCAAGAGCAAAATGACATGTGGGCGACACAAAATGCTTGGAGGGAGCAAGCCACAAACCATTTCTAAGCTCAAAATGAGCGCCACCACACTTACCTTCAAGATTCATATGAAAATGCGGTGGCACAAGAGGATGTTTATGGTTTGGCTAGCTCACTCTTTGGCATGCCATCCAACAAAACCCCGGCTACCCCACTCCTTACACACATGAGGCCCTCAATGAAGGCCTAGAAAGAAGAAGAAGGGTTAGAGAAGAAAGAGAGAGGAGGAGAAACCGAGGAGGTGCCTCGGGTTCTTCTCATATCAACAATTGATGAAGCACCCCACCCTTTTCCCCTACAATGAGGACATTGTATAATCTAAGTGTGGGGGAGAGGATTGTATATATTTGTTTTGTTTTGATGCATTTTATTTTGTTTTGAAAAAAAAAATTTGAAAAAAAGAAAAAAAAATGAAAATCCCGGCTAGGTGAAAACCCACAAGGGTGGGCACCTAGGCAAAAATTGGGAAGGTGGCCGAGGACGGAATGAAAACCCAAAAGGGCATTCTGGGCAAAATGAAAAATCGAGTTGCGAGCCACCAATGAGAGGAAAGGAAAAGCTAAGGTGAAAACCCGAAAGGGCATCTTAGGCAAAATGAGGGATTTTCAAGAAAAAAAAAATAGAAACACAAAAAGAAAAAAAGTTTTGAGCAAAATACTTCCGATGATGAGGATTTATGGACGGAAAAGAAGGGAGAAATAAGGAGGAATTTGGAAGGAGGCTAGCTTAGGATTTCTTTTTATTTTTCTTTGAGTCACAAATTTGGTTCCAAATCGGTGGATTTCTCTTAATGGTTGCTTGGTTGTGCGAATTGTGTAGTTTGGGGCCAACCAAGTAACCATGCTACACACTAGTGGAGTAATAAGGGGGTGATATAAGAAGTGTAATTGCATGGAGTTTGGTGATGAGGGCCATCTCGCTATGTCTTGGGATAAGGCAAAGATGGTCATACTACAATCTTGGGAGGTATATATAAGAAGGGAGAAGTTGAGGTGAGATGAGTCGGAGTTGGTGGTGTGTCGAGTCTTGTATTGAGGGAGTTATAAGTAGGAAGTGGTAAGGGAAGAGTGTGTTAAAACAACATTGAGTCATTTTCTTTTAATAGGTGGTTGTGTTTTGAGGGAGATATAAGAAGGTAGTGGTGAGGGAAGAGAGGTCATTACCTTCACATGTTATGTTTGGACTCGTGTTTGTCTTGCTAATCTCGAGTTTTTACTCGGGACGAGTAAAAGTCCAAGTGTGGGGGTATTTGACAACACCAAAATGTGTTTTGTCTAGTAGTATTTATTAGGTTCGTTTATTATACTTTTTACGGGTCATTAGCATCGTTTTATGCTAACCTTAGTCCTTGTAATTATGTTGTTATTTAGTATTTTAGTCAACTTTTAGAGTCAAACCCGGAAGTCAACAAAAGTCAAAGTCAAACCCGAGACCCGAGACCCTAACCGACAATTGGAGTGGGCTACAAGCAAATCATCAAGGGCAAGAAGACCAAGTCCAAAGGGTCAATGGAAGTCAAGGCGGGACTAAAATCCAAAGGGTCAACGAAAGTCAAGGCGCTCAACCAAGGGGAAAAACTGGCGGCATGAAACGCTGCTAGCGCTAGGGAACGCTGCCAGCGTCCTGGTCTCAGGCATGCGTTACTTCATTCTCCGTCTTGTCATTTTGAGGCCCATTTCTCAAGGCCTTAGGTTTCCGGAGCCAAGGGTATAAAAGAGCCAAATTGTAGAGAGAGAAACACACAACATTGGATACAACATTCCACAACACATTACATTAGAATTCTCTCAAGTTTTGTTCTTCATTTTTGGCTTGTAATTTGGTTGAACTTCATAATGGGTTGTAATATTTGGATTATGGGTAGCTAATCTTCCATTTCTTAGTGTAATTGGAACAAGTTCTCTCCTTTTAGCATTGTAAGACCTTTTGAACCTCTTCTTCTCTATTTAATTCCATTTTCTCATGTTTAAATTCCATTGTTAAATGAATTGTTGTTGAGACTAACCATCTTAGCAAGTGTTTGTTTAATTATTGCTTTGTCTAGATAAATTTGGTTAATTTGTCTTGATATTGTTGAAGCAACCTTGAAAGAATGTAACTTTGGTTTAAAAGTTGTAATCTTTTGAGGGGAATTTGGTTTATTGTGTGATTAGAACATGGTTTAATGTTTTATTACATGATTCTAGCTTGTTTCTTTGGTTTTATGCTTAAAGCTTGCATCTTTAATTTGGGCTCATGGT
Organism: Heliosperma pusillum; assembly: GCA_022085475.1. NCBI lineage: Eukaryota > Viridiplantae > Streptophyta > Magnoliopsida > Caryophyllales > Caryophyllaceae > Heliosperma > Heliosperma pusillum. Next base: position 14,111 of record JAIUZE010027738.1, on the reverse strand, counting down.
TTAATGGGTGTAAATTTGGTTGTAAAGGGTCATCCATGGATGGTTTAATTCATGTTGGCTAATTTCTTAGAAACTTGTATTAGATAATTAGATAAGAGAGGAAAGGAAGAGTCTTTACTTTGTTAATTGGTTGGGAACTTGGGAAAATTACACTAAGTTGTTTCTCCATATTTGAATATTTGAATCTTTAGTTTTTATTGGTAATTTTAGACTTGCTAATCAATTCTCATGTCAAACTTTCTCCCTATATGTTATCCTACATGTTTTCCCATTGTGAATATCATAGTTTGTAATTAATTTAAGCTTTTATCTTAATTAGTGTCTTAATTTGTGATTAGAGTAATTAGTTTTGTTAATTGGCATTTTGCAAGAGTCTAGATTAGATTAATTTAGTTAATACCGCCTTCTCTTGGGTTCGACCATATTCTTACCATTTTACTACCTTTATTTAAGATAGTTTGTGTTTGTTTAGGAGTTATAATTGTTATTTGATCGTAGCTAATTAGCGGAATTAGCGACACCGTTTTTAAGCCCGTCATAATTCACAATATTTTTATTTTGGGTTATTCTACGAGGTATTTCTGTGTTTTTTCATATCCTACGTGATAACCCCGCCTTTTTATTTAACACACATGGTAACCCTCTACTCTATAAAAACTGATTAACGTGACCTCGACTTAACATTCCGTCAAATTGCGATGTTAAGTTGATGATTTGGCAAATTCTGTATGTTGACATGGCAATTACTAGACAACTATTATTAATGAGTAAGCAAAGACATGGAAATTCATTTAAAAAAAACTATATTTCCTCAACAACTTGCTGCTTCCATCATTCTTCTTGTAAGCACTCATCGTTATTCCATTTTTCATAAAACAATACATTGATTAATTCATATTTGTCTGATTTTACTATTTGTTAATTGTTGTTATTTTTTGCCAAGGCGAGAACTTTTAAGTCAAACGATTCGTATTTTCAATAGTATATAATTAAATGCTTAAGAATTGTTTTGCAAATCAAAATTTGATAATAGGATGGATAATGATTTTATAGAAATCTTGTTGGGAAGAAAAGTATCAACATCTCTTTTAGGTCTGCTGTTAGTTTTCAGATTCGTAAAAGGACACAACCTTGTTTTTTTTTGTATTGAACTTAATCTCAATTTTATCGAGGTCGAAAATGAGCTCACATGCTTTTATTGCTTGATTGGTTTCATTTCATTTACTTTGAAAATAAAGTTTGGAAATCAAAAGAAAATTGGGGAATGAAGATTTGTGGGAAATGAAAAGAAACGTCTAAGTCAGCACACAAAATTATCCAAATTATCACACTTAACATTTTAATTTAACGGAATGCAAAGTAGAGGTCATTTTTTTCATTGACTACAGGGTTTCCACGAGTGTTAGATAAAAAGGCAGGGTTATCACGTACGATATTAAAAAACATAAGATTAGCTCGTAGAAAAACCCTTTTATTTTTATTAATTGTAGAGATGTGTACCGGTCTTTCTTGACAATAATATTGTAGAAGAATAATACAACGGGTATTCGAACAATGTGCTTTGGCCATTGCTTCACCAACTCGGGATTCCAACACCATGTAATATTGCAAACGCAAAATTCATGGCCTCCTAATTCAACATGTACAAAAAAGTTAATCAAATATTTGCAAATATAGTCTAGAACCATTATGAGAAAGGCGTAGTCGTGTGGTGTCACGACTACCACCTCATGTTACTTCCGGAGTATCTTAAGAAACTAAACAACAACATAAAAGTTGGTTGGTTTCTCCATACTATTTTCCCGGATTTTGATACATATAGTGCATTGCCCGCAAGAGAGGAAATACTCCATGGTGTTGTCGCGGCTGATGTAATTGGGTAAGACTCTCATTCGTTATTACTTGTTTTCTAAATTAATGTCAGTTACACTCTTCACTTCATGCAAAGATACGGTATTTTGAATGAATAATCATAATTTTTTTTCCTTTGTAGGTTTCATATTAATCGACACGTAGAGAACTTTGCTAATTGTTGTAGTCATCTTATCCAACTTGAACGGGTACCCGAAGGTCTCCGAGATAAAGAAGGAAAATTTACCCACGTCTTTGCGGTATGTTCAAGTTTCAGTTTTATTAGAATAAGTTCAACTTATGGAGTTTTATTTTTTAATTTATAACATAGCATATGGTAATCATTATGTTTAGTTCTCCATATTATAACTTTTGTTTTACGGTTGGCGTTTCAGTGTCCTATTGGAATTGACCCGCATCAATTTATTCATGGACTTGAAAATCCGTTAGCTCAAGTTGCCTTTCCAAAATTAGAGGACGCGAAACTTAATTGGAAGGTATGTTTTTGTCTAACGTGTTCTAAACATAATTATTTATGATGGTTATTGTTTTACTTATTTTTATATTTATTTGTTTCAGTTGATCCTAGGTATCGATCGTCTTGACCCAATCAAAGGAATTCCACATAAATTATTGAGTTTCGAAAGGTTTCTTAAGCAGAAATCGGATGTGTCAAAAAGTGTTAAACTCTTTCAAGTTTGTGTGCCATCAAGAACAGATGTCCCTATGTGTATGTTTCTAATATAACTTAATTTTATCTTAATTTACGTTATTGAGTTTGTTGCAATTAGGAAAACCATTAGGGTGGTATCAAACATTTGTTGCGTGGATTAGCGATATCAAGAAAAAAATTGTTTAAACTTATATCATGTTAAAAGTTTTATAGGAATTCAGATGTAGAGATAAAATATTGTTCTAATTTTGATTCTGGAGTTTGCTTTAAGTGTGTGGGGGAGATAGAAACATCAAATTAAAATAATGAAATCGACACTAGCTTCCTTCAAAACTACGCATAGTCTCGTGGATTATCTTTTACATTATGATAAACTAATTTTCTCTTTCATTCTTGCAGATAAATCGCTTAAATATACTATTAATGAAATAACAGGGGACATAGGTGGTAAATTTGACCGAATTTACCAAGGGAATCCACTAATAGTGGGGGTACGTTGCTCACTACTTATATCGTTGAATTATCCATTACAGTATAGTCAATGTGACTTTAATATTACTTCATGCAATCTAGTGTATAGTAGACAAGCAACTCTTTTGTTTTTATGGATAGCTAGTTGGTGCACCGGCCCCAATAGAGGGCGGCTCCCCAATATTGTTAAATAGTATTGGAAAAATAGTTGAAGTATATGTACGTATAATACATAGCTAAATGTACTTAGTATTATTGACACAATTGTAACTTTTTCTTTGTACACAAGGGCATAATTCTAATTCTATGTAATAAAACTAATGCAATTCTAATTTTAGGTTCCCGAACATTATACTAGTGTTTTATTTTGATAGCCATAATACTTCACTTACTCATGAATACCTTATTTTTACTTTTTACTAAAGTAGTGTACAATTTATTTGCAGCAAAACGCTTTGGAATCCTTTGAACTTAGAGTTATACTTACGCATGCGGGTAAACTCAATCATCACTAATATTTTTTTACATGTGTATTTTCCTTTTACTCAACTAATATCAATTGTTTTTGTGGTTCATTATTCATCATATAGCTGTTCTACTGATTACCTCCTAAAATGACGGCATGAACTTAATCGCGTATGAGTACGTCGCATCGCAGGTTGATAGGAAAGGGGTCCTGATTATTAGTGAAGTAAGTACATGAATATTTATCTGTATAAAAGCACCGTTAATACAACTTACGTGTAATGGTTTTAGTTTAGTCAAACATATTGATTTTGTTGTATGTTTAGTTTGCGGGAGCGGCTGAGTTTTTGACCGGCGCAATAAAGATAAACCCCAACGATATTGAGGCTGTGTCATCGCCAATAAAGGAAGCTCTCGAAATGCCCCGCGAAGAAAGAGAAAGAAGACACTATGAGAATTTTAGATATGTCACCACCAACACATCAGAGAAATGGGCTAAAACTTTCCTTGGGTAGGTGTACTATCAACTCGCATATTCTCAAAATCAAACCTCTTTTTCCCGACTTAATACACTATTATTTTTTGCAGAAGGTTGGCGGAATCAATAACACAATCTCGTTGTGCCGAAAATAAGAGCATTTATAGTCTTAATGAAATCGAACGAGGAGATAAATCGATTATGCAACGTGCTAAAGAGTTGGCGTATTTTAACGATAATCGTCGATCGTTCTTAAGTTAGCAAAAAAAGGAATAGTCACAATTAGAGCACATATGTTGACTTTTGTCATAGAAAATAACTCGTAGATTTTTATTTTGGTGAAAACTTATCTAGTAATGGTTATTAGGCGGGTTAAGGTGATTGTGCTATTAATCTGATCTATTGTAAATGTTAAACTCAATCCTCCTTATGAATAGTCGATTAAAGCGAATCTCTTCTTAATCAACCTTAACTATTAAACAACCTTAACATTCCAGTTCAAGGTTTAATTCAACATCGACAATATAGTTTAAAGAATTCGATAGAGAACAAATAGTGCATACAATCCAATTGCACTCTAGATATTTAAGTGAATTGCTTCTAAGTACTAATATCAGCGAACGCCATACAATATTTATTTCGAGTTGTTACTATGTAAAGTTAATCAATAAGTGCAATCCAAATAATAATACTAACACTACAATGAAAAAAAAACGATTACTAGTTTTACACCTAGCAACTATGAATTAACATATATAAATAAGAACATAAGCAATTCACAATAATCAAGAATATAAATTAAAACATTCATACTCACATTCAGATATTAAGTGCTTCAGTTGCTTAAATCTAAGAGAAAAATGTTAGTTACACATAGCGTCTTGATAATAATTGGGTATTTGTCTAAAAGTTGCATAAGGGTTTTCTAAAACTAAGATAATAAGCTTAAATACCTTATAATGAATTCCGCGACTAAAGACGAATGTCATACGCATGTTGTGCGTGCCCATGACACATGTAGAACGCGTTTGTAGGTATCTGAATATATCTTTGAGCCCACCGATCGTCAAGCTTAGCTTCCGTCTTGAACAAACATGATCAAACCCGCATACTAATCAAAGCCCACTCGACCTCTAAAAATCAATAGAACCCGTACGAACCTACTAATTCCCTCCAAATAACTACGACTAAATGAGTCGTCAAATTCCCCATGCTTGAACTTTTACTCGTCCTCGATGTAAAACCAAAGATTACAACGAAACCCAACACAACACTAATCCAAACAAGCACATGGCAGAAAAAAATCGACAAAAACACTCTCTTCAATCTCATAACCTTCAAAAATCCCTCTAGATAATATCATAGACACTATAAAACACACAAAAACAAATACATTGTGACTCAACTAACACCTTCTCCAATTGTCCAACAATACACCAATGACAACGTAATACTTCTGGTAATAACAAACTACCGCAATACAACGTTAGAAAGCAATGCAACTTTGAGCCAAGTAGTGAATTCACTTAGTCTCCTTTACTTCATCAAATCAACACAAAATCAACAATCGCATAAAAAGCAAACAAGCACAACAAAGCACCGCGATTCACCACACCTTAGCCATTATTCCTACATGACTCTTTCTTCTTTCTCACCTTTCGTATGATACCATGCCAAAAATAGGAGAAAAGAGTAGTGTTAAATGATTTTTAATTCCATAAATAATTCCTTTTGTCCAAGAGCGTCCACCCTTGCGGGTTTTCACTTTTTTTTCCCTCATGCTAACTCTCGTGGCATGCATCTCGTTACTTCATTTCACCCGAAATGCCCTTTTCGCTTTTCGTTCCGTCCTCGGCTACTTCTCCCAAATTTTCCTAAGAGCACGTTCGAGTTTTTAAAGAGCCATGGTACTTCGTTTTTCATTTTTCATTATTTTCTTTTTTTTAGATAAATAATAAAAATTGACGGAAACAGAATATGTACAAGTGCAATAATATCCCTCCCCATGCTTGAACAAAACATACTCTAAAAGTGAAACAAGCAAAACAACGAAATAAGAATGCGAAAATGAACGGCACGAACACATGAACTATAAGTGATTCGATCTAGTCTCTAAAGTTTGCGTCCACTATCTCTCTTATTAATATTTCCTTTATAACCCAACTCGATTACAAGGAAAAATCGCCACGATCAACCCGATCGTGCCACTCGAGTACAAACCCCGTACCCCAAAATCTCTCACTCACATAATTGAAAAGTACAAAACGTTTGTCTCCTTAAATGGTTCTCAAGTAGGAACAATGGAGAGTTACAAAGCCTTACGAGATGTATGATTAAGAGCCATTCGAAGTGAAGATCAAGAACACAACTCAAAAGGATTTTTTAAAATAACGAATCACACTTTTCTTAAGCAAAATACGTTTTTGCACAAAAACAGTGTTATGCCAATCATTTGTTCTCGACTCTCATTTTGTTCTCGACTCTCATATAAATATTAATAAACAAGGAGATCCTTCATCGTTCTTTGACAAAGGGTGAAACTAGTTTTACCGTCAAGTTTTAGTACTGCAAATTGAGACTCCATATTTGACATCCTTGTGAATTAAAGATCATCCAACGGACTGAGCCTAGTGGCTGTGATACCACTGTTGGGAAACTAGCGTCAATCTCCCACGGGCAACGTAAGAAATCAATTAATAAGTAAACCGTAAAAGTAAATAAATGCAAGTAAAAACAAAATGAGACGGTATTTAGGGTCAAACCCAGAGCAAAACCTTCAAAGCCAGAAGTAAAACCCACTGGCCAAATAGACTAGAATTCACTATAATAATAGTACCAGTATAACATAACCGTCTCAAACAAATAACAATTCAAAACCTACAAAAGTATTAGATAAAAACCTCTAGACGATAGTAATATTAGTAAATGCCGCCAATATTACTCCTAGGATAACCTTCTAAATTATTGTGTTAAAACACTTGTTGTAATACCTCTCACACCCTCAAACCCCGACTTTGTAGTCACCTTGTTTGATATATATTTTGTGAGATTCTTGCGTGTACTTTTCAAAGGATTTCTCATCCTTTATATAGTAATGTGAAATTGACGCTATAACTTACCATCATAAATCACCTCATGTTATTCACAAATGAATTGAAAACAATTCATAAGTTTGCACCTAATGTTAAACAAATTGATTAAAATTCATTTAACACGACACAATGTTACATGTTTTCATTAATACATGTAACACTTCCCATTAAACTTTGTGTTGGAAGTTTTCGCCCAACATCTACTTTGTTGAAGGTCTCCACATGAATTATGCACATCGATCTTTTTACGCAGAAAACATTGTTAGCTTGTTACTGGTAATACTTTAAGCAATGAGCAATGAAAGAGAAACTAAACTTCCACTTTTACCATTAACCAATCAATCATTTTGATATTTTCTTAAACATATGAAAATATAAAAATTAGGAAATTTGACTCAAATGGCTTTGGTGGTACTCAAGTTGAGTAGTGACGCTATCTCATTTTCATTAAACTTAATGTATTGTATTTCTATGTCTGCATGTTAGAATAACTTAATTGCTAATATTATGAATAATTTATAATTCAACATGATCTTGAATATAAATTCATACAAATCTTAATCATGATTTATAATATATATCATTTATAATAACAATGTTTATATTGCATACTCATTCAATCTTCACGTGTTTTAAGAGTAGCTAGTAAGTAAACAAATGACCAGGACAGAGTGAGTAATAATCCCTCCATTGCAATTATTCTTTTACCTTTGGTTATGACACTCCTTACATATAATAAAAAATGTATGTAAAGATCAATAATTGAGGCAAAGTATAAAATAAATGTACTTATATTCATTTGAGTGATCATACCGTATAAATATTTCAAACATGAATTGTTTTAAAAAAAACATACCCTTGTAATGTTGCACATGTTTACAACTAGTGAATTATTACAAGAACTGGCAACAAAAATAAAGTTCATGCTCTTAAAGAAGTAGTTAGGACATATAAACCTTCTATACTTGTCCTTGTCGAAACTCACATGCAAGGTGAACATGCCGATAAATTTAGAAATATTCTCGGGTACATCGGTCATATTCGCGTAGATACTATTGGTTTCAGTGGTGGATAAGGCTTTATTGGAAGGAGGATCTTGTTGACGTTTCCCCTATTACGAAGCATCAACAATTTCTCACGATTGAAGTTAATAGACGTGGAGAAGTTTCGTGGCTTTTTTACAGCAGTATATGCTAGCCCTAATCCGATCAAAAAAAGAGAGCTATGGTCAGAACTTGAAAATTATGCTCACCTCATCAACCACCCTTGGCTCATAGCATAAGACTTTAATGAAACTCGTTCCTTGGATGAGAGACATGGTAGGGACGTCAACATGGCTCGTCGATTCGATCTTTTCAATAACTGGATTGAGAACTGTTAATTGCTATAACTTGAGTTTTCTGGACCGAGCCATACTTGGGCTAGAGGCAACTCAATTGAAACCCGACGAAGTTCTTGCCTCGATAGAGCTCTATGAAATAGTGAATGGAGCATCATTTCAGTGACGCTAGTGTGAAACATTTGCTTGCGTTTAAATCGGATCATTGCCCCCTTTTAATTTCTCCGAATGGATTCGTGCCCTTACAATCCCTTCAGAGACCATTCTATTTCCAAGCTGCCTGGTTAACCCATGAGAAATCTAGTGAATTCGTATCAAATAGCTGGGGTCGCTCTGAAAATATCGTCAATCAATTATCAAACCTCTCACAAAAATTACAAAAGTGGAATGAGGACGTATTTGGGTATACTTTTCAGTTAAAACGACAACTTCTCGCACGAATAGAAGGCTGCCCAAAACATATTTCGATCCGACGAACAAGCAATTTAATTAAGTCAGAATCCAAACTTCGAAGGGAGTTAGAAGACGTTCTTGAACGTGAAGAGTTCCTGTGTTATCAAAAGTCTACGGTCGAGTACTTATAGGACAATGTTCGAAATACGTCTTATTTTTTATGTTAGCATGCTAACTTGAAGATGGAAAAATTGTATAACCTCGCTTAAGAACGGCCATGGTAATTGGGTCGTTGATAAGGAGGACGTGAAGCAGCTCGTTATTGACTATTTCAAAAACCTATATACTGATGACATGCCACATGATACAATTACTAATGTTCCTTATGATCTTTTCAAGTATTTATTAATGAGCACTAGGAGTGGATAACGAGATATTATTCCATATCTGAGATAGAAAAAGCGGTTTTCAACATGGGTGCGCTTAAGGCTCTGGGTCCTGATGGTTTCCAGGCACTATTCTACTAGAAGCACTGGCAAGTGATGAAAGATGATGTTTGCTCTATGGTTTTAAATACTCTGAAAGGAACAGGCCTCCCTGAAGGTATTAATGAGCCACATATAGTTATTATCCCAAAAGTTTCTGGCCTGGAGTATGTTTCTTAATTTTGGCCTATAAGCCTGTGTAATGTTGTCTATAAGATCGTGAGCAAGGTTATTGTGAATAGAATTAAGAAATTTTTTCCTAGATTAATTTCCGAGAATCAAAGCGATTTTGTTCCGGGTAGAAAAAAGTTTGACAACATTTTGATATACCAAGAAACGTTACATACCATGAACGAAAAACGGGGTATCAAGAGATTTATGGCAACAAAGATAGATTTGGAAAAGGCTTACAATCGACTCAAACGACATTTTATTTATGCGACTCTTTCAGATATTCAATTTCCGACTTTAATGATTGACACAATCATGGAGTATGTTACTTCTACCTCAATGCAAATTTTATGGAACGGCGAGGCGACTAAGAAGTTTAAACCAACAAGAGGAGTTCTTCAAGGAAACCCTCTTTCTTCTTATCTATTTGTTATGTGCCTTGAAAAATTACAATACGCCATCGATCAAGAAGTGAGAAATAAAAATTGGCGGTTGGTCCCTATATGCAAAGATCGCCCGATAAACTCCAATCTATTTTTTGCTGACGACATGGTTTTGTTTTCGGAGGCCGATGTTACTCAAGCCCACGTTATAAGCATTGTACTCGGCAATTTTTGTCGAGCCTCGGAAGATAAAGTAAGTATTGCTAAATCCAAAAAAACAAATTTCCTCAAATACGTCAACAACTAATCAAAACGAAATAACAAGCTTCTTGAGATTTGAAAAGACAAGTGACCTGGGCTCCTATCTTGGCGTCCCAACTATTAATGGTCGTATTACCCAAGCAAATTTTGCTCACCTAGAGGAAAAATTTATAAGCGATTGGCAGGTTAGAAAACTAAACATATTTCGTTAGCGGGTCGAGCCACACTTGTCCAGTTCACACTATCCACCATCGCTACTTATAATATGCAAACAGTAAAAATTCCACGCTCGGTTTGTGAATCTTTGGATAGGAAAACACGGAAGTTCTTGTGGGGAGGAGATGAAACTACTCGGAAAATTCATTTCATTTTTTGGGAAACAATTCGGAAGTTGAAAAATGTTGGACTTGGTATTAGGTCCGCTGGACAATCGAATGCTGGCTTTTTAACTAAGGTAGGATAGCAGGTGCTATCTGAACCTTCTAGTTTATGGGCGACAATCCTTGATCTAAATATTGCAACGGAAGATGTGATGGCAATATGTTCGAACCTCGTCAAAATATGTCAAGCGTGTGGCTAGGTATTACATCTTAAACGAAATCATACCTAAAGGAGCTTCAGACGCGGTAGGTATCGGGAGGACTACATTATTTTGGGACCACTCTTGGGTTGACAACGGATACCTCTCGAATAAAAATATTTTACCAATCCTTGAGTCGATATTGAGAGCTACAATTAGTGACATGTGGGATGAAACTTCGGGATGGAAATGAGACGCTTTTTCTAACTATCTTCCAAAAGAGGAGCTGCAAAAAATCAAAACCTACACTTTAGCTCCAGAAGACGGTATCAAAGATACTCTCTTTTGGAATGGTATATCTAGCGGCAAATTCTCCATTAAATCCACGCTTGTTCTTCTTCCTGCTAACGAGCCTCCACCTGAGCCCCACACACTAGAATGGCATATTATTTGGAATTTACCGATCCAACAACGGATACGTATGTTCGTATGGCTTGCATCCCACATTAAAATAATGAGTAATTATAATAGAGTGTGTCACGGTTTATCTGACGACCCCATTTATCCTAGATTCTTTTATGACGACGAAACTACAGATCATGTGTTGCGGTCATGCCCTTTATTGATAAAAATATGGTTACAGCTAAGTCTCCCCATGTTGCCCGACAATTCTTTCTCGATCTCTTTTCCTCGTTGGGTCACGGATAACGACCGTAATACTTCGAGTCTTGCTTCTTTCAGCTAGCGTATGTAATTCACTATCACTTGAATATGGATTTGGAAGTGGAGGAATAATGTCGTCTTTGGCAGAGGAGACGAAAATCTAACAAACTATGTTTATTTCCTTCACCAACTATTTTCCACCTCCAAGAACGCTTTCGACATGTTCTCACTATTCTCCTCATCTCCCGATACTACATACTTATGACGAAACTTTCGTTCGATGGCACCCCCTCCCTTTGGTTGGTTTCTTCTAGATATTGACGGTGCTTCGAAAGGAAAGCCAGGACCGGTAGGGTATGGTGTTATTATCCGAGATGATATGGGTAGTTTCTTCTCAACATATCTATTTTCTTGTGGGGTCTCCAATTCAATGCGCGCAGAATTGAGAGCTCTTCTAGCGGGTCTTGAGCACTCTCGATGGTTTAAAATAACCAAGCTCCTCGTTCTCATGGACAACAGCTCGTGTGTAAGCTGTTTACGAGATGATCAATTATTAAGCAATGGTCTACGTCCTTTAGTCCAGCATTGACCATTTATACAGCAGAGAAGCTAATTGTGCAAGTAACTGTCTCGCTAATGAAGGAATTGATTAAACACCGTCTGTCTCAGTCCTAGATCAACCTCCCCATAATTTATGTACTATTCTTATGGAATATATTTTAGGAGTTTCCTTTTCTCATATTAATTCTAGTTTAGTATCGGGGTTTGTCTCTCATTTGTACAAAAAAAACTAGTTAATCATTAAATTATTTAATTTAAGAATCTTTTTCATATAAAAGGAGAGTTTTTTAAACTCTTTTACTTTGGCTCCTTAAGCACTGGCAAGTAATGAAAGATGATGTTTGCTCGATGGTTTTAAAAACTTTGAAAGGAAAAGGCCTGCCTAAAGGTATTAATGAGCCACATATAGTTCTTATCCCAAACGTTTCTGGCCCGGAGTATGTTTCTCAATTTTGGCCAATAAGCATGTGTAACGTTGTCTATAAGATCGTGAGCAAGGTTATTGTGAATAGAATTAAGAAAATTTTGCCTAAATTAATTTCCGAGAATCAAAGCGATTTTGTTCCGGGTAGACAAAATTTTGATATACCAAGAAACGTTACATACCATGAACAAAAAACGGGGTATCAAGAGATTTATGGCAACAAAGATAGATTTGGAAAAGGCTTACAATCGACTCAAACGACATTTTATTTATGCGACTCTTTCAGATATCCAATTCCCGACTTTAATGATTGACACAATCATGGAGTATGTTACTTCTACCTCAATGCAAATTTTATGGAACGGCGAAGCGACTGAGAAATTTAAACCAACAAAAGGAGTTCGACAAGGAAACCCTCTTTCTTCTTATCTATTTGTTATGTGCCTTGAAAAATTACAACAAGCCATCGATCAAGAAGTGAGATATAAAAATTGGCGGCTGGTCCCTATATGCAAAGATCGCCCGATAATCTCCAATCTATTTTTTACTGACGACATGGTTTTGTTTGCGGAGGCCGATGTTACTCAAGCCCACGTTATAAGCATTGTACTCGACAATTTTTGTCGAGCCTCGGAAGATAAAGTAAGTATTGCTAAATCCAAAAAAACAAATTTCCTCAAATACGTCAACAACTAATCAAAACGAAATAACAAGCTTCTTGAGATTTGAAAAGACAAGTGACCTGGGCTCCTATCTTGGCGTCCCAACTATTAATGGTCGTATTACCCAAGCAAATTTTGCTCACCTAGAGGAAAAATTTATAAGCGATTGGCAGGTTAGAAAACTAAAAATATTTCGTTAGCGGGTCGAGCCACACTTGTCAAGTTCACACTATCCACCATCGCTACTTATAATATGCAAACAGTAAAACTTCCACGCTCGGTTTGCGAATCTTTGGATTGGAAAACACGGAAGTTCTTGTGGGTAGGAGATGAAACTACTCGGAAAATTCATTTCATTTTTTGGGAAACAATTCGGAAGTTGAAAAATGTTGGACTTGGTATTAGGTCCGCTGGACAATCGAATGCTGGCTTTTTAACTAAGGTAGGATAGCAGGTGCTATCTGAACCATCTAGTTTATGGGCGACAATCCTTGATCTAAATATTGCAACGGAAGATGTGATGTCAATATGTTCGAACCTCGTCAAAATATGTCAAGCGTGTGGCTAGGTATTACATCTTAAACGAAATCATACCTAAAGGAGCTTCAGACGCGGTAGGTATCGGGAGGACTACATTATTTTGGGACCACTCTTGGGTTGACGACGGATACCTCTCGGATAAAAATACTTTACCAATCCTTGAGTCGATATTGAGAGCTACAATTATTAGTGACATGTGTGATGAAACTTCGGGATGGAAATGAGACGCTTTTTCTAACTATCTTCCAAAAGAGGAGCTGCAAAAAATCAAAGCCTACACTTTAGCTCCAGAAGAGGGTATCAAAGATACTCTCTTTTGGAATGGTACATCTAGCGGCAAATTCTCCATTAAATCCACGCTTGTTCTTCTTCGTGCTAACGAGCCTCCACTTGAGCCCCACACACTAGAATGACATATCATTTGGAATTTACCGATTCAACAACGGATACGTATGTTCGTATGGCGTGCATCCCACATTAAAATAATGAGTAATTATAATAGAGTGCGTCACGATTTTTCTGACGACCTGATAAGTGAATATTTGTATGGTTTTAACCCTCAATTTAGCTCGGTTTTGTATGTCATTTGTGCTTTGTTAAGCCACTTTATGAGCTAATATCGTCTTCTAGGCGAATTCCTATGTTCTAACATGTTTTGTAGGAAAAGTGACGTTTCTAC
>JAIUZE010027737.1:0-10540 GCA_022085475.1 Heliosperma pusillum | reverse complement strand
AGCCAGGGCATGGCATCCTAAGAGTTCCGCTTTGGGAAGGGAGCCAGCTTAAGTACTAGCCATCTCTGCTTAGGGGGTCGCCTAGCAGAGTTTCTCATGTACGGTTATGTAATGAGACAGGGAAGGGGTTAGCTGTTGTCGCTAGGTCTGATCAGTCTAGGACTAGGATGTTTTCCTACCTTGTGGTATAGACTCGAGTTACAGAAGTCGACTATTGACGGTACTAAGAACTTATGCCTGTTTGTAGACGTATTGGTCTTTCATGTTTGTATGATTCTATGAGTTTTAGAAGGTGAGATGCAAGCCGGCTAAGATTGATAGAGTTTGGATTACCGATTGTTAACTGATTAACATGATTACGTGTTGATTAGGGTTTGAGTGTATCAGGGCCATGTTACATGGTAACCGCTGAGCCAGCATACCAGCTTCCCTACCTCGAGTTATATTTTATTATCGGATTCACATGATAGCTTTCATATGATAGGTTATATGTTAGTTAATTGTTTCATAACATGAAAAGCATATCATATATGTTAAAGTTTTGTATTTCCCATATACATTGCTTTTATGTTATTCATGTTTAACTAAACTCGACATTTCGTGGCTGGGAGAACTCGGAGTTACTCCCCACTGACTGTGGCTTCCGTGTTTATATTTAATGCGGTCGAACAGGTGGTGATGCATACTTTGGGTACATTGACGAGCTAGCGAGCGAAGTATTTACCTTGGACCTATATTAGGTTCTTAGATTGTATATTATTATACACTCTTTTATTTCCGTATTTATACGGGAGATATGTCTCCCGTCTTGTATAATTCCTATGTATAATATTAATTTCCTTTTGTTATGAACCTTTTTATTTCAGACACCTTCATTATGTATTTAAATTATTTTTTTCTTTCCGCAAATTTGAGGGTGTCACAGAGAATCCAAGAGCAACTCAATGAAATCATGGCTCAAGTTCAAATGCTCAAAGGGAAAAAGGAAGAACCCACGTTTAAAAGATGTAAGCCAATCAATTTTCCTTATGCTTTTTCAGCCCCCCCATGTGAGTCTAATTCTCCCCAATCATATGAATTAATAGATGACGATGATGATGGTCCAACCTTTTCTATTGAAAGTCACTCTAGTGTCGTTCCATTTGACAATTTTGAGACCCCCATTATTGATATTGACCATATGGTAGTCGAGACTTTAGACAAGGATGTTGTTAAGCCCATTTGTGACTCCAATGGAGAGTAGTCGATCGAGTCATCAAATTTCTTTGAAAATCCTTTCGCTAAGGATATTCCAGATTTATTTGAAAATGATATTGGGTTTTGTGAACCTAGCCTTGAAATTAAGGGGATCAACCACCCATTTTTTATTCCCACTCCTTTGATTCACCCCACCCCCAATTAGAGTCCACTAATGATATTTTGGGAACTAATTGTTTGTTCCATGATCTTAAACATTTCACTCCATCTCTCACTGACGAGTGGAGCAGTTCAGTGGTCATCTATGAAGTTTGTCATGCGCACAATGATAAGATATATCAATTCTTACCTTCAATATTTCATGCCTATATCTTGTCAATTGCTTACATATGTTTTTGTATAGCTCATGCGCAGGTATATGATCGACTTCTAAGGGCATTGACATGCTTTTTAAGGCACAAAGAATGATTTTCATTAATAAAGAGTCTAGCAAGACATTTAAATAAAGCTTCGCGGGAGGCAACCCGTGTTTTATTATATTTTTGTTATGAAATAAATTATTTTTGTTGGACAATTTAATAATGTTAATTTTTAAATAATTCATTTGGTTTTGGTTCTAATAGCTTTGACAATAAGACAATAATTTTATCTAGTATTGTAGTAGCTTGTTCATCACAGGTACTTTGGTGCTTGGGTTGTACTTTGCCCCCGTTTTCAAGCTAGCTTGGGAAAGCTGCTGCACGGTTGTATGTTTTCTTTACCATTTTGTTGAGTCGTCCCCCATTCCTTTGGTGGTTATGTTGTCCTTCTTTGTGTTTTCTACGCTTAAACCCGTTTCGCACATTGAGGACAATGTGTTATTCTAGCTTGGGGGAGGGATTTAGTTTGTGTCGTTGTTTATTTAGTCTAGTTGTTTATTGAATTTGAAAATTTTGAAAAATCCAAAAAAATCAAAAAATTAAAAAAAAAAATTTAATAAAAGTTGTGTGTTTTGTCCACCCAATTGTGTTGTGCATAATGTCATTCCTCAATGCATTTCCCTTATTGTAGCTTTTTAGCCAATGTTTCACGCTTTTGACGGGATTTTGCATACATGGGGATGTCTTGTACACAGTGGGTGAGGGATTGATTTTAGACTTATTAGGCTTGATCTTGACTTTGGCAAACTACATATACGGTAAGGTAGAGCCTCCAGTGATCGGTACATCTATACCCGATCCCAATTAGGTGTGTGTAGTTTCTCCTTATGATTTGCGTCACATCAAAAACGCACAAGTATGTTTTTCATTCCATTTCTAGTGAGCATTACATTCATGATTTAAAAGGCATTTGAAGCCATTCACTTTGAATCCATTGCCTAAATTTAGCCCCTTTTCACATTGTTTCACATTTCATTAGCTACATGTAAATATATTGCCTACCTTGTTAAGTTAGTAGCTATACCGTTTGTGTTTGGGTGCTCATTTGGGATATTGTTGAAGTTATGTCAAAGTGATCTTGATTGGACGGAATTACTGATTGCTGTGCCGGAAAAAAAAAATGATGTTGAATATGAAAGAATGAAAAGAAAGAAAGAAGCATGTATTGAAAAAGAAAAAAAATTGTTTATGAAAAGAAGAAGAAGTTGTGAGTGTTATTTCCATGATCCGAAATTCAAAAAGTTGGGAAATTCACTCTTGTGTTGCCATGAGTATAAGCCAATTTGCTATTTTTGGCTTAGTTTTTTTTCTTGGGAATGGTTCCGAGTTTTGATTGAGCATCCTTGCATAATTGGTATGTTGCTAGCTTTACCTTAGCTCCACATTAGCATAATTCATTTGTCCACTTTGTTACCCATCTCCCATAGCCTTGTTCTTGCTTTTGGCTTCTTTCTATGTTGTTCATGATTGTTTTGACTTGTAGTTTTGGAATGTTTACCATATTAGATTGCGAGCGCATTCTCATGAGTCGTAGATAGGAGAGTGCCACTCAAATATAAAAAATAATATTTCCTTGATTTATATAAAAATTTGAGTGTTGAGTGCACCGTGAGAGTCCATTGTCAAAAGATCCTGCAAGAGCCGAAAAGTCTATTTGATGTTCCTTATGCTGCGCCGTTATGTAAATCTCAACCATGTTTTGCATTTTCCCTATGACCACGTTGTTTCGGGATATATTTCATTGTGCTCTATAAGCTACTTGATGGGATTTGCATTTGGTTGGATTGATTGTTGCTCGTCGCCCTTGTCCTTGTCATGTTTGTTATTGTATGCTTGCTTGAGGACAAGCAAGAGTTTAGCTTAGGGGAATTTGATAAGTGTTAATTTGTATGATTTTATCCCCTCATTTTAGCTCGATTTGATATGGTTTATCCACTTTAAGAAGTGGTTTTATGAGCTAATCTCTCCTTTGCAGTATTTCTCGTGCTTTAATGTCATTTGTAGGAATTGAGTCGTTTCTACGTCAAATCCCGTCATTTGAAGGAAATATGAGCAAGGAGAAGCTAAGAAGGACGATTACGTGAGGTTAAGATGGCATGCTATAAAGATCTAGAGGTTCCGAGTCAAAGGGAACAAGTTTCAAGTCATTCCGAGCTCATATGCACAAGTTGCGACGGTTTTGCTATTCGTCGACGAAAGTCGTCTCAAACCTCATATTCCGACCCTTAACCCTTGGGGATATGATCAAGCTCAAATAGGGGAGGAAATGAGGCCGAAGAGGTGTTAGTTACGTCCCCATGCTAATCTAAAGTCAATGGAGACAAGGTAGATAAAGTCACGTACCAAGGGAAGATCAAACGAAAGTCAAAAATCTGAACAGACAAAATCCCCGATCGGGGATCCAACAACCTGATTGGGTATGTCTACTGATGAACGCTTCTTGACTCTTCTTCTACCAAGCCTTAATGAAGTGCTTTATTAGGTTGTCTAGGGTATGAATCCGGACGCATTTGGGCAGCCTCTCAATCCTATAAATAGCCTTTGCATCACACACAAACACAATGTACAAAAACACTTCTCTCTTTAGTTTAGTTTTTCTTCTTTCTCTCATCTTTCTTAGTTTAGTTTAGTTTTAGTTTTCTCTAGTTTAGTTTAGTTTAGTTTAGTTTAGTTCTAAGTTTTCTTCAATTGTATGGTTCTACTTGTAATTGGAACTCAAATTTCCGGGTTTGCATTTCCTATTCAAGTTCTTATTCCATTTCGATCTTTGCTCATCCTTTCCGGTAATCTTTATTCTCGTGTTTACATTATAGTTTCATTTTCTTTTAATATTTCCTTTATCATGTTAACCATTCTTAGTTTTATAATCTTAGTTGCCCTTTCATTGTTAATCATGCATAAGTAGTCGTTTTTCTAGGGTGTAGGTTAGCCATGTTAGGTTGATTAAAAGATGATAAATGGATAAACGACATTGTGCTTTTAAAACATTGTGTATATGCATGTTTGGACTATAACAATAGTTAACGATTCCTGATCAAAATCATTGACTAGAATGGAATTCTTTTCCAAGGTAGAGATACGTGAATTGAATAGACAAAGCATGACATGGTGGATTAAGACCTAGTTAATTCCCTAAAAGCCTGCTAGACCATCTGATCTATGATTGTAATGAACACATCATTCTTACGAACTCGCAATGAATTATTTGCATGTTCTAAATCCAATTTCATCAATATGTTAATCTACATGTGTGAACCTACTTCCCTAGATTCTTTTCTTTATTGCAGTGTTATCATTTTTATTATAGTATTTATTAATTAGTGACAAACATTTGCCAATCGTACAAGGTAGAGTTCTGACGATAACTATTCACACGTATCTCCCGTCTCCCCGAGATCGATCCCTTACTTCCCTAATTACATTAATTTGTTGTTAGTCTAGTCTGGGTTAATTATCTTTACATCGGGCTTGCGACAACCCGATCAAGATGCAAGCCCTAGTGAGTGTATGGTTGCCTAAGAGTGTCTTCCCCGAGTCTATCTATAATATGATGGTTACGGTTTTGTACTTCATGTACCTATATCCTTATATATTGAATTGCCTATTTATCCTTTTCGTAATTCACATGTATATTTATATATACATGCTTCTACTTATGTATTTCCGTTTAAGTTCGTTATTTGTGATATGGCTGGGAGAACCCGGAGTTACTCCCCACTGACTGTGGCGTTCATGTTTTTCATGGATGAACAGGTTGCTTGCTTGGATGGATTTTTGCTTGTTGTATTTTGGGTTCGGGTGTGAGCTAGCGGGCGTTGGTCTTGACGAATCACCTCTAGACGTTTATTAGCTAGTTGCTAAACAACTTTGATATTTGTCAACATTTTGAGAGACTTCGTCTCTTTGTAGTATATTCTATTTTAGTTTGTATATATTTGACATTCCTCGTATTTTTATCTTAGCATGTAAAATTTTTTAAAAACACTGTATCTTCCGCTATATAAATCACATGCTTGTTATGTTTTATTTCCGTATTCGCGAGGGTTGTGACAATAAAAATCAAGAGATTTGGGTGAGGAACGGATGAGTTGTGTGAAGCTTAAGGTTGATCAAAAATGGTGGTTAGGGTTTTGGTTGTTTGGTGAGGAAGAAGAGGTGAGTGGAAAAATGGGGGAGTTAGGGTTAAATACAGTGAGTGGAGAATTATAGGGAAAAAGCCTAAAATTCGGCTTAAGGCGTAACCCACACGGAATTCCGAGTAGAGTCTGAATACGAACTCGGATTTTCTAAATTAGACACGGGAAACTAAGTTCTAAACTAAATCTAAAATTTCGGTAACTAGTATCCGTATAATATTTTTAAAATAAAATAGGGTACATTTGCGGGTGTTACGAAACAAGATTGGACTTATATTCATTTTGGACGAATTTCATAAGGCAATGAAACTCATCGAAAGCATCATCCTTAGAGTGCAAGAATATAGGCCAAACATACCTCAAATAATCGTCAACTAGATTAAAGAAATACCTGGATCCGCCTCTACTTCTTACCTTTATTGGGCCACAAAGATCTATATGTACAAGTTCTAGGGCATGATTCGTGCTTACTACTCTTTTAGTTTTGAAAGACGATCTCACATGCTTAGATCGAGCACAAGTGTCAGTTTCCTTCTTTTGATTTGAAATTTTAATATTTTTGTCTTTTATCTCAGTCTTAAGAAGTTCATTGGCTTTTCTCAACTCCAAGGTTATAGCTATAAATTTGGCCTCAAGATGTTTAATGTTGAGGTTTAACTCTGAGGTTATAGCTTCATTAGATATAACTTTAGACTCAAGAGCAATTTTCTTGGCATCAATGGATTCCGAAGTTGTGGCTGAATTATCCGTAACTCTAGAATTTAACTTTCTTGGTTTGCCGTTTAGAAGTTGATTCTCTTTTCCAATATAAAAAATTTTCTCTTTTAATTCGTTTCGAGACTTTGATCATGACATTGGTCGAGGATTTATTCAAAGTAGTCTATCATAGTACTTGTTGACAATTTCTTAACTTGTTTTTTAAGACGAATAAAGCTTACCTCGTCAGTTTTTCTTTCTGAATCAGATTCTCCTAGTAGGCATAATTGTTGATCGTGGTTGTCGCGAGCCCGATACAAAGATAAATTACCCAGACTAGGCTAATAACAAATTAATGTAATTAGGGAAGTAGGGGGTCGATCCTCAGGGAGATGGTGTTTCCTATAGAATGTGAAATGTCTCGCAATTGGGTCTTATCTAACGAATATCTGGGTTTTGGGATTATGATGTCTAAACTAATAAAAGGTATAAATGAAAATGAAATAAAAGCAAATGGAAATGAAAACAATAAAACAAGTGATGAATTAACAATGATGAAAAACATCTAGGGAAGTAGGTTCACACATGTAGATTGACATATTGATGAAATTGGATTTGGAACATGCAAATAATTCATTGTGAGTTCGTAAGAATGATGTGTTCATTACAATCATAGATCAGATGGTCTAGCAGGCTTTTAGGCAATTTACTCGGTCTTAATCTACCATGTCATGCTTTGTCTATTCAATTCACGTATCTCTACCTTGGAAAAGAATTCCATTTTAGTCAATGATTTTCAGCCAGAAATCGTTAACTATCGTTACAATCCAAACATGCATAGACACAACGTTTTAAAGGCACAATTTCTTTTATCCAATTATCATCTTTTAATCAATCTAACATGGCTACCCTACACCCTAGAAAGGTGACTACTCACTCATAGTGATGTCTAAATCTAAGATGATATTAACAATGGAAACTAGGATAGACATGTTTTAAGACTCTCTATGTGGCGATAATAACGACGCTAATTGACAATATAGGAAATGAAACAACGATTATAACAGTACTAAAATGAATCTAAGATAACATATAAAGAAAATAACAATCAAATGGAAAACATAAAGACATTAAATAAAGGATAAAATAGGAATACCTAGGTGACTATCAACAACGAAAGCGATAACAGTAATAGAAATCCCTTGCATAGAATAATCGTTCCTTGAATTACAACACTTGAACCCAACAAAGTAGATTACAAAGATGAAATTCTTATTAATCTAAGCAAGGTTTTGATGTATAAAGGACAGAAATAACTAAGAACTAAAGAAGAAAATGAGAGAAGAGAGACTAGTTCTCCCTTCCTCCTAATCTAAAGAGAAATGTAAGAAGAGAATAAAGGATGAGAAGAGGATGTTATGAGATTGTGATGAGTTGTGAAGAGTGGCTGGAGCACCCTTTATATAGCATTAGGGTTTCGTGGGGAAAGGGCCGAGCATTGAACATATAGGACAAAAGAAGGAAGTTGAAGCAATTTGCTCGAAGCAGCAGGGATACCCGATCGGGTACACACTTACCCGATCGGGTAAGTTGTCATCTAGAAGCTTTTGACTAACGTTTCATCTCCCTTTGCTTTGACTTAACTTCCATCATCCCCCTTGAACTCTTCAATCGGGTTTGTTGATAGGGTTTGATGTAAAGCGATGAATTCTTCCGCCTAATTGATTGATCTTCCGACAACTGCGACATCGTCTTTACTTCTTCTCTCTTTTGAATTAGTGAACCTTCTTGAAATGCCTTTCACTTGGTCAAGCTTGCATCTTCAAATCGTCGGGTTCTAGGCAAATGCTCGAGAATATAGAAAAAGGGCGTAGGAACGTCACTTTCCCTACAAAACAGGTTAGAACATTGGAATTCGCCTAGAAGACGATATTAGCTCATAAAGTGGCTTAACAAAGCACAAATGATATACAAAACCGAGCTAAAATGAGGGTTAAAATCATACAAATATTCACTTATCAAACTCCCCCAAGCTAAACCTTTGTTTGTCCTCAAGCAAACATAACAAACAATACCAGGACAAGGGTTGCAAGCATTGGCTACTACACCATCAAGAAACAAATCTCAACGTAAAACTTTGAAAACATAATGAATCATAACCCAAAAACAACGCGGGCAAGAATGATACATAAACATGGCTGAGATTTACATAACGGCGTAGCACAAAGAATTTCACTATAGAATTTCGGCTCTTGCATGATCTTTTGACAAATGGACTCTCACGGCACACTCGAACACTCATTGTATGTAAAAGGTGATTTCTTTATGTGTAAATGTTTTTGAGACACTCACCTATCTACTACTTATGAAAATGTGTCCGCAGTCTAATATGGTAAACAATTCAAATTACAGGTCAAAGATCACAATGCACATAGAAAAGAAGCCGAAAAATATGAAGAAAGCTTTGGGAAATGGGTGAAAGGTGGACAAATAGTTATGGTTATGTGAAGTTTTAAACGAGCTAGCAACTAACCAATGATAAATGGATACTCAATCCAAACTTTCGGTTGATTCCCAAAAGACGAAAAACGAAGCAAGAATGAACGGATTGGCTTATTACACACGAAACACAAGGGTAAACTCCTTCTGAATATTGACTTGACATTTTGAGGAGATACTCACAACTTCTTCTTTTTTATTTCTTTTTTCTTTCTTTTTTTTTCGTTTCTCTTTTTTTTTTCTTTTTCTATTTCATTTTTTTTCTTTTCTATTCTGAACATAACATTGCTTCTTGAACATTTTGGTTCTTCCAAATTCACTTTGACATATAAGAACAAATCTTCTCAAAAGAGCACCCATACACCATAGTCTAGCTACTAGCTCAAAAGGTAGGTAGTTTTTATATGTAGCTATTATTTTGTGAAGCATTTGTATGAAGGGGCTAATTTTGAGGTGTAATTTAAAGTGAAAAAGGCATCAAATCTTAGTGAATCATGAATGCAATGCTTATAGGAATGAAATGAGAACCATACTTATGCGTTTTGACATGACACATATCACAAGGAGAACTACACACACCTAGATGAGACTGGGTATAGATGTACCGGCCTATAGAGGTTCTACCTTACAATATATGTAACTTGCCAAATGTCAAGATCAAGCGTACTCATCTGTAGATTCATTCCATGCCTACTGTGTACAAGACTTCCCCATGTATGCATAATTCAATGAATATTGAATCATTATCTTTTGAAAGCTCTAAGTTTGGGAAATGTAACATGATAGCATAGTAAACAAACAAGCAAAGCATGAAAAGCATTCAATTATGTTCAGAAATTTTTAAATTTTCTCAAAAATCTTCTTTTTCTTTTATTCAAAATTTGAAAAATGATCAACTAAAATGCAAAATGGGAAAATGCAATCCCTCCCCCAAGCAAAACATCACATTGTCCTCAATGTGAGCACAAAGACAAAATATGCAATGAGATGCTTAATGGGGAAAAGGAAAAATGAAAGAAGAGTGAAGCTTACTAGTCAGCGCGGACTCCCCCAAGCTAGTCTTTTGGACTTGACAAGGAAGGTCTTTATAGATTCTTCAAAAACTCTTTCATCTGCAAAATAAATCCTAACAATGAAAAAGGGAATACAAAAATAAAAATGCAAAAAGAAAAGGAACACGGGTTGCCTGTGACAACCCTCGCGAATGCGGAAATATAAAACATACAAGCATGTGAAATAATATGCGTAAATACGGTATTTTAAAAACTTTTATACATGCAAGATAGATAAAACGAGGAATGTCAAAATATTACAAACTAAGTACGAAATACAACAAAGAGACGGGGTCTCTCAAAATGTTAGCAAAGAACAAGTGTTTAGCAAAACTAGCTAATATCGTCTAGAGGTGAAACTTCCAGGGACAACGCCCGCTAGCTCACACCCGAACCCAAAAATAGCATAAGCAAAAAGCCATCCATGCAAGCAACCTGTTCATTCATGAAAAACATGAACGCCACAATCAGTGGGGAGTAACTCCGGGTTCTCCCAGCCATATCACATTAAACGTACATAGAAGGAAATACAAAAGTAAAA